>PVLD010019218.1:0-36998 GCA_004027595.1 Dinomys branickii | reverse complement strand
GACTAAATTTGCATGTCTGTATATGGGTCCATACATCTACAATTCGAAGATATCAATGGATAAAGCAACAACTACTGTTGAGACCATATCACCTTGTCTATAGATTAGTTGTGATTGTACTATTTTCTATGATAATGGGTGTCTGTTTGTCAATATGTTTTTGTACTTTTATGTTTCTAAAATAAAAAAAAATAAAGTGTCTAGCACATATTTACAAACCACGTAGCAATGTTTATATGATAGATGTGTGATGATTCATATAATTGGAACCTCTTAATGATAGAGAACTCGAATGTTATAAACCACTTCACCATTTGATTTTAAAATTGCAAAAAGTTTTTAAATGATTCTTTTTCCCACAGACACTGTAGGCACAACAGAAATAGCATTTAAAAGAATTTTAGATATGTAAATGTTTTAAAGAAGAGATAAAAGGGCCAGGGCTATAGCTCAGTGGCATAAGTGCCTGTCTGGCAAGTGCAAGGTTCTGAGTTCGATTTCCAGTATTAAAAAAAAAATGAATTGTGCCTTCCTCGTTGTGGCCCATACACCACAGATATGCTTTGTCACTGTACCACCTGTCCTTGGGCCAGGGCTATAGCTCAGAGGCACAAGTGCCTGCCTGGCAAACACAAGGTCCTGAGTTCGATTCCTGGTACCAAAAAAAAAATTGAGATGAGGAGCTAAACTGTGTTTGTAACTGAGAATCAAAACACTCTACTCTAAAGCAAGGTGACCCCAGGTAATGATGAAATAGGCAGTTTGCCTTTGGGATTTTTGCAAGTGCCCAAAATCCCTTCATTTATTCGGAGTTTAAGGTCGAAGGGTAACTTATTGCTCCTGGAATCAAGGAAGTTGTGAACCAATACAAACATATGATGGTCATTGATCTAACTGAATCTCAGTGTTATCAAGCAGTTGAGGTTTCTTTTTCTCAATTCAGATAGAAATCGTGAATCGACAAAGTGCAGCTTTGCCACTGGCCTTGGGCTTTGAGTTCTAATAGCCCTCAGCCCTTAGTGTTCCAGTTCTGAGCTCTGACGTCATCAGTCACCACCGGGTAGTGTTGGATACTGTTGATTGCCTCTGCCAGTTTCTGGTCTCGACCACAGCCGGAAACTGCCAGTTGACATGAATCGACTCTACTGGTTGTTCTCCATTGCTGGTCTTTTTTGTCAACTGGTCACTTGACTTCTCCAGGGCTAACAGGCCCAGAGGTTTATAGATCTTTTTAAGGCAACCGCTCCGCCACATTTCTGAGAGTAAGAATCCCAAGGAGATTTATAGAGCCTTCCAAGCTCACAGTACCTAAGAAATGGATCACAGGTACATTAATAAGACTACCAGTGTGAGGCCCTATTTGCCATGCTGCAGCACAGAAAGTTTAGTACACCAGCCGAATCCTCCTAGAACAACCTATGAGGTGTAAGAGGAGTTCTGCTTACATAGCAGCTGCAAGCCTGCTGATTGGTCTGAATTAAAATGTGTGATTGGTCAAAATTCAAGCTGGCTGATTGGTTTGAATTCAATTCTACTGCTTGGTGCAAATTTAAATACAAAGCTGTCAGGTTAGATACATTTTGGAGTAGTTACAGAGCATTCAGAATAACTTCAGTCGCCACAGCAGCAGTTGATGAGCAGTTGTCACATCTCCTAAAAATGGTATAGTGAAAACTAGGGAATCTTCAGGAGAGCTACTTGTGCAGATCGTGGTATGCTGGGGTCTGGGACTGCTAGAGATGTTAATGGGTCTGGATCCCTCCTTGAGCTCTACTGTATGGCTTTTCTGTTGCTTTTTCAGAGATGTAGCAGCAACATCTGGAACAGCAGGAGCAGGGACGGGCCCCATGGCTGTCAGCCAAGCTGCACATCCTATCAGATTGGCCCAGAGAGCAGCCTTGCAGTAACTGTAGGGGTGGTAGGAGGACACTGTCCCAGTTCACCCTCAGGGGAGCAGCTATGGGGACCAAAGAGAAGCAAGGGGGAGGGTGGGACAGCATCCATCCAATCACACCCCCTCTCCTACCATCACAGGGGAAAAGGTCAAGGTGAGCTCTCCTCTGTCTCCTCAGGAGTACATGAACAGGTGACGCCCCTCATCAAGACACTTTCACAGGCAGACGTGGTGGTCCCTGGCTGTAATACCAGCTACTCTGGAGGCCAAAGCAGGAAGACTGCAAGTTAAAGTCTAGCCTTTAAACCTTGAAACCCTGTCTCAAAATTGAAAAAGAAAAGAACCAGGGCATAGCTCAGTAGTAGAGTGGTTGGCTAATGTGAGCAAGACCCTAGGTGAAATCCCAATTCCTGATGGGATAAAACACCTTTTGTTATCCTCTGTCCTTCCCTGAGTGTTCTCTAACACAAACAGTGACTTTCTCCTTATAGGAAGAAGACCATCCCTTGTGAGTTCCCAGATGCTGTATTTATATTTTCTACCATGGTGAAAAGCTGGCTTAAAGTTGAATTTCAGTTGGAAAAATCCAATAGACTTTGGAGCCTGGTCCAATAACTTGTGCCCAGAGTGGCACAATTTTATAGAAGCATCTTAGATCAGGTGCTTACCACATACCAAGCTTGACCAGGAAGCATCATACAAGAGTCTTACCTTGTTTTAAAAACAATTAAAGGTAGAAAAAAAAACCTAGTGAATATTCATTCACATGACTAGAAGCTTGCAATTTTTTGGTGGCAAGGGGAGCACTGGTAACATAATACACTCACACCTCTCAGTGCCACATGATTGGTCCCAGAGCAGCCCTCTCTATTGTCTTCCACTGTTTGTGTCTTTCAATTCTTTTCTACCTACTTTCGAGGTCCTTATGCCTGTGCTCATGGTAAGTGTGCCGATTAATTGTTTAGAAGCTTTTTAAAGATGAAACCACTGAAAGGAGACCTTGGTGTAGGTGCAGTTATGGGCTGTTGTACTCAGGCTGCCACGATGTGAGCTTAATCAACTGACCAAGATTCCCCTATCTACACTCTTACTTTTTGCCTTCCCAAGATCACATCTAAATTTAGAAGCAAACAAACAAATAAGCCACATTCTTCAGGATGTCTTTTTCAACCACAAATATCTTTGAGATTTCCCAGAGGAACCCTGAAAAAAAATCACAAGATTTTGTTCTTTCATCTCGTAAAAAGAAGAATATCATCAGTTTTCTTTTAAAAAAATTATTGGTACATTTTAAATACATGTAGTGATGGCATTCATCATAGAGAATTTGTACCTGTGCATGATATATCTTGCTTCTTCTTTTCCTGTTCCCCTCCCTGCCTCCCTCAACCCCTCTTCCCTTCCTTATTTACAAAAGCTTTGTTTCCATTTTTTCTTTCTATTCTTTTTTTTCTTGTCTTAAGATTGCTTTACGTTCCATATTCCTTCATTAGCTCTAAATTACTTTAAGAAGTACATGGAAATATTTGCAAGTGAAGGAATGCTTCCTACTGGTAAAAAGTCATTAAATGTTTTAGAGATTATGCATTTTTCAGAAAGGAAAAGAAAGCTCTGGAGAAACACCAATGCCCCCACTGTCCACACTCTGATATTATCCTCAGGAGAATACTGGTAATTGTATTCAGCTGGGATGTTACTCTCCCCCTTTCTAATTTTATTGGTTATTGTAATAAACCAAGCATGGCCAATTAGTTGTGCTTTACTGAGTAGCTCTCATTTCCCCCTAACACCTGAAAGTTCTGCTGTAAGCGGTAAGTCAGAAATTGGGTGCTGAACAAAGCACAGTCTCAGGGTTTCATGGGAAGGATGATACCATTCAAGAACAAATCCCTAGCACCT
Source organism: Dinomys branickii (assembly GCA_004027595.1). Lineage (NCBI taxonomy): Eukaryota > Metazoa > Chordata > Mammalia > Rodentia > Dinomyidae > Dinomys > Dinomys branickii. The sequence continues at coordinate 33,205 of PVLD010019218.1, read as the reverse complement.
GCCTGGCAAGCTCAAGGTCCTGAGTTTGATTCCTGGTACCGGAAAAAAGAACAAATCCCTGGGAACTGGACTTTTGTGGTAGCATAGTTATTTGCATAAATTCAGTAAGAACCCCTCTTGCTTTTACTAGAGGAAACTGGACAAATCATTTGTGTGACTGAGGTTTTACCCAACATGTTACACATGAGACCGATTCTCTGAACTATGCAAGACCAGCCTAGCACCACGGAAATAAAGTTTGCCTTCTATGTGGAATCCATCCAACCAAAAGGGAGAGAAGACTGCTTTCTGGTATTATCTATACACATTTTCCCAGTTTATTATATACACTTCTTACAATTATTCTAATCAAAAGATTAGCACAAAATATTAAAAATTAAAATATAAGAAGTGTAGTTCAAATAATTAGCAGTAATTAGTAAAACCCACGATTAGTATCTAGATAGTTGTTCATATGCAAGTGGTGGTTATGAAATAAGCAATTAATTATGCATTGTGTAATAACCATGTAATAAGAATGCACATACAAAAGATAATTGAATATTAACACTTAAAATTGAAAGAACTGGATAAGCCTATTGAAAGGAAAAAAATAGGTGGTAGAGATGAGAAAAAAGAATAAAAATTATATAAAATGACCAAGCCTACATGGAGGTATGTTGATATTGGTAGAAAAACATACCTCCAACTTGGTGTTCCAAAAACTTAAATGTAATTTTAGGTCCCTTTGACACTGTAACAAGTTACCATAAACTTGGTGGCTTCAAACAACTAAGAGTGTATTCTCTCAAGTTCTAGAGGCCTGGGCCAGGAGGGGGGTATCACCACATTGCGGGGATGGGCTCCTCCTCTCTCCAGATGAGAACCTATCTTCTGCCTTATTCGGCTTATATGGCAGCTGGCATTACTTGAGTTGGGGCTACATCATGTCAATTCCTGCTTCTGAGGTCGCACTGCCCCTGGAATCCCTCCTGTATGAAAGGCTGAACCAGAAGGATCACAAATTTTAGGCCAGCCTGGGCAATTCTGAGAGAATCTGTTTCAGAATAAAGCAAAAAGGGCTGAGGGTTTATCTTTGTATTGGAGTGGTGCTTACCTAGCATGCTTGAAGCCCTGGGCTGAGGCCCTTAAATGCCACACACACACATACACACAATTTGTAGTATTTTGGGGGATTACTAAAATTTAAAGATACTTATATACATTATAAAATCTTACTGTCTACTGCGTACTAATTTCCTTTGAATATATTTATTATTGGTTTATTGAAATTTAACAGTGTCAGCAGATAACTGTACTGCTGCTGGTGGTTCACTGAAAGGAACAGTTAATGCTTAAAATTTTTAAATTTTGACCAATTTTGCATGTTTATATCTAGTAATCTGAGCAACTGAATTGAAGACAACAATATGCCATATAACTACCACTGGTGAATTCCTACCATCTTGTCTAATGAAACTCTGTATCATGTCTAATTTTTTAAAATAATTGTTTTTCTATGATCTTTAATGGTTTGAACACTCTTCTATTCTTACACCTGGTAATCTGAGCAACTTCGTTGAAGGTAACAACATGTAATATAACAACCACCGTTAATTCTTATCATTTTGTTTTGAAACCCTGCATCATTTTTAATGTTCTTGCTTTATTTTGTTTATGTCTGTGATGTTGCCATTTTGCTATTGTGCTTTTTTTAAACTACTCTCTTTAAACAAAAAATGAAATTTCACATAACAAATGATGAAAAAATGTAGAGAAGACATAATGAAATTCAACATAAAACATATATATACTGATTAATGGACACTATTGCTTTTTCTTGGGGGGTGCTGCTGGGTAGGTAGGGAGTATTGATCTAGAGGAACAGGAAAAAGAGGTAGACATTTTTATGGGGGAAGAAATTTCAAAGAACTCATGTTACAAATGAGGAAATCATAGAGAATGCCTACTAGAAGAGTGCTGTTTTAGGTTAATGATAAGTAAATAAAATGCATTTTCTTAGAGGGCTTTTATATATATATATATATATATATATATATATATATATATATATGCAATTATGTATGTTTGGGCATACTGTATATTATGCGGTAATAGAAATGGAATTTCTCAAATTAGTGGGTTTGTGAGAACACGTCTGGACCAGTTAGGTGTATGAAGACATTGGCAGGATGAGGAGGAAGCACCTGAACGTTTACATCAGCAGTGACAAGAATGAGACAGGGCTCACCGCGCTGGAGCAAAGGATTCTTTGCTAACACTCAACTACTCACATGCAACTTCCAGTTGCCCCAAGATGTAGTCAGGATCACATTCAGCTTCAGATAATGGACTCCACTAACTGTTAACATAAGTGTGATAAAAGTAGTCGTTTTCTTGCAGAAAATTTTCTTGTAGCGCTTTGGCTAGATAGTCCAGAGTCAAACTTTCTGTTGAAACAGAGCCCTGGAATCTTTTGATTTTCAGTTTGGGCATAGCCTTTACTTTATAGTACGTGGTGGTGACCACTAATTCCAAACCACCAAAAGGGGGAGGGAACAAAGGGAAGAAGGTGACCCAAAGGGTGTTCCAGAGGTGTCTGCTGAGCAAGGACCTGGAAGGTGCCACACTGCAATTCCTCCTAGTCTTCTTGACCACAGGCTAAACTTAGCTGCCAGAGATTCCCAGAAATGTTCTTTCCTTGACTGTCAGGGACTCTGCCAAATATGTCATTGTTGAGAAAGAGAAAAGGCGTCCTGAGGACCATGTGGGTTCCTATGGACACTGCCTGAATAGTGGCCTTTAAAACCACCAAGCAGGCGCTACGACTGCTGACCAGGGCTCATCCCTACAATACATTACAAGGAGAAAAGGCACGTGTGCATGGCAGGACTGCTAACTAATGGAAGAGCAATAAGTAATGTCAAAAGATCCAGCGGGAAAAAGGATTGTGGTGACATATGGGAGATTTTTGAATAGTGCAGCCATGTGTGATGAACTGAAGAAGGCTTCCATGACAAGGGAGAAGGATGCCCTGAGTTAGGCTGGCTAAGGAAAACCTGGGCATGTCACTTGACTACTAAATAGTACAGTGTTAGCTGAGCATGGTGGCACATGCCTGTACTCCCAGAATTTGGGGAGGATGAGACAGGAGAAGCACAAGTTTGAGTGTAGTCTGGGGAATTTGTTGAGACTCTGTCTCAAAATTGAATTTTTTTTCTTTCTAAAAGACAATAAAAAATAATTTTAAAAAAACACTAGAAATGATACAAAATTTCACTAAACAAGATGATAGGAATTCAACAATGGTTGTTATATTGTGTATTGTTGTCTTTAAATTAGTTGTTTAGATTACCAGGTATTAACATGAAAAACTGGTCAAAAAAATGAAAAAGAAGAAAAAAATTTAAGCACTAACTGTTCCTTTCAATAGACCAGTAGAAATCAGCAGTATAATTGTCCCAGCTGTCCTGTGTATATACATATATATTTTTCCATTCCTTCTTTTTTTCTTTTCTCCTTTCCCTCATCTCAGTTGTTCCTTCCCTTTCAGCAGTTTCTTTCCCTTTCATAGTATCTATTGTGCCTCTTGGATTTTATTTACTCTTTCATGTTCATACCCTAGGGTGACAATACAATGTTATACATGCAGGTCTAAATTATTTCACTTATGAGTATGGCCTCTAGTTGCATCCATTTACCTATAAAAGCCTCGAGTTTATCTTTTTATCTTTTTTATAGCTCAGTAATACACCATTGTATAAAAATATCACATCATTTTTATCCATCCCTCTGTTGATGGGCATTTGGGTTATTTCCAAGATTTAGCTATGACAAATTGCACTACTATAAACATGAGTGTGTATCTATCACTGCGGTGTGATGTTTCAGTTCTTCTGGAAAAATACACAGAAGGGGACTAACTGGGTTGAACAGGACCTCTAATCCTAGTTTTTTGAAGAATCTCCACACTGATTTTTATAGTGGTTGCACCAGTCTACACTTCCACCAACAGTGGAAAAGCATTCCTTTTGCCTCATGGCCTCTCCAGCATTTATTATTGGTTGCCTTCTTGATGAGAGCCATTCTTTCCGGGGTGAGATGAAATCTCAGTATTGTTTTAATTTGCATTTCTTGAATGACCAATGATGCTGAACATTTTTTCATCTATTTATTTGCCATTTGTATTTCTTCATCTGAGAAGTATATATTCACCTCAGATACCCATTTTTGGACTGGGTCTTTGAATTTTAGGGGACTGACTTTTTAAAAATTCTTTATATGTTCTAGATAAAAGTTGTTTGTCTGAGGGATAGTCTGCTAAAGTTTTTTCCCAGTTTGTGGGTTTTCTTTTTACTCTGTTGGTAATTTCTTTTGATGTGCAAAAACTTTTCAATAAGATGAGGTCCCAGTTGTTGATTCTTTGAAGGAGTTCCTGTGCAGTTTGTGTTTTGTTCATGAATTCTCTGCCTACCCCTATGTCTTTTAAATTTCCACCTATGTTCTCCTCCAGTAGACTTAGTGTTAAAAGTTTAAAAAGTGTCTGGATCATGGTCCTGAATCAAGGCCAGCAGTTTTCTGAAGCTGTTGGTTTCAAGCAGGAGCCTAAAGTGGTATCTTTCTATGGTCTGTTGGCCATTTCAGAACTTTAGAAATGTAATGGTCAGTTCCTTAGAAAGAAACAAATAACTAAATAAATTTTACTCCACCTGGCCCCCACAGTGTGCCAGGTGCTCTGCCTCATCCCTGGAGCTCCACCCAGCACCTGGGGCATGCCAGGCACTCTGCCCCGCCTCCAGGGCATGCCAGGCACTCTGCCCGGCCCCCAGGACGGCCCTGAAGACTCCCCTGAGCCTATAGCCATGGATGCGCTGACAGAGCCTGGCAGTTAGCTGTGTAACTCCGCCTACCCAACCGGACACCCCACAGCTGTGAGGGCTTGCCAAAGGGTGCTTCTCCACCTCCTGCCATAGCAAGTTGTGTACACCCACGTATTATACAGCATATTTAGAAGCAGCCAAGTCTCTTCCCAAAGTAAGAGCATGAGGGAGTAAATAAACCAAAAGTGCAGTTATTACCAGTGGAAGACCACTGACAGGGTGGTAGAACAACGGAAGTGAAGTGGAGAAAATTGATTAATTGAATGAGCCATCATTGATATAACTGAGTAATAATGATGAAGATAACATCATGTAATACAATATCCAGTTGTAACCCCTTACTATTTTCTCTGTAATCTGGTATTTCCTTTATTGTTTGTGTGTTAACAAATGCAAAGACAACACTATGTAATACAGCATCCAGTGATGGTTCCCTACTGTCTCCTCTGTAATTTGGTATTTCCTTTATTGATTTTGTTATAACAAATATGAAGATAACATTATGTTGTACAGCACCCAGTGCCAATTCCCTACTATCTTCTCTATAACTTGGTATTTTCTGTATTGTTTCTGTGTCATTCTGGGTTCTTTTGTCTTAAAAATAAAATTAAAAATAAAAAAATAAAAAGGGTCTGGAGATGGTAGCTCAACATGAAGGCCTTGGGTTAAGTTCTCAGTACTGAAAAAAAAAGTATAGTGGTATTTGAAGTGTGCTCTGCAGACCAGCAATAGCAGCTTGTTAAATTTTGCCAAAGGTGCAAACCAGCCAAAGCTAATGAATTAGAGTTTCTGAGGTGGCTGGGGACTGGTGTCTGTTCTACAGGTGATTTTTGAAGTGCTAAAAGAAGCATTGAATTAGACGATGGATTTGACCAAGGTAAACACAGAAGTTTTAAAATCCACCTTGTTTTCCTGGTGTTGTAGCTATTTCTTGCTTTACAAAAAATATCAGAAGGTGGGCTGGGGATATAGCTCAGTGGAATAAGCGCTTGCCTAGCAAGCGCAGGGTCCTGAGTTCGATCCCCAGTACCACAAAAAAAAAAAAAAAATCAGAAGGAGCTGGATATAGAACTCAGCATTAGTAAAATAAAAGGTAGTGTTTGTAAAAGTAAAGATAAATCCTTTCCCCGACATTCATATGTACAAGTATTATATATATCTCCAGCCATGAGGCTGGATGTAGACAAATTTAGACACATTCCTATTACATCACAAATAAGATAACAATGCAATTGTTATTGTTTAATAGTCTTTCTGGAGTTGGCCAATGTAATCAATCCACCAAAGGAATACTGAAAAAGCTATTTTGATCATCTTTTATAAATGATACAATTCTATTTTAGAGAAATAAATTTTCTTGAAAGAATCAAGTGAAACTCGGTGAAAATCTACCACGATAATTATGGTATACCAGTTTCCCAGAGCCTAATGTACATTAGCAAGGAAAAAGTAAACTGTCTGATGGATGGGGAGTAGCTCAGCGGTAGTCACTTCTAGCATGCATGAGGCCTTAGGATTGATCAACACTATAAAAAGTAAAAATAAATGAACACCTGGAAACTATCTACTTTAAAAAGATAAACTATACTAGTGGTCATCAATAAGCAAAAATATCCATAGAAGTTCTGGAAAAAATTTGGAATCTTGGAATCTTGGTTTCCTATATGTCATATATAGGATAAGAGAACAAAATTAACATTCGTAAGACTCAATCCAGAATGGGAAGGCAAAAACAGAACAAAATAAAAAATGTGGACTCAGATGTATAGATATATAAAAAAGGAGCATTTCCAGCTGGTTGGTAAAGAACAGCTATGACGACAAATGAAATATTAATATGCTTTGACCAGAGATATGTATCTAAAGAGGCATCTGAGACATTTATTCCTATCTTTTCAGTGTATGACAATGGTAGCATTTTATAGTGAGGAAATAAATGGCTTATTAAATTCATAGCACTGCAATCATAAATATCTGTCATGGGAAAAACAAATATTTCTACCTCTAATCAAACAAAATAGCATATTATAGAAAGCCTAAAATATTAAAACTACTTCACTGATAGAAATGCAAATTAAAAGAAAATTCTGTCTTAAACTTATCAGCTTTCATGGGGGAAAGTTTGGTATCATACTATGTTAGAGAAGGTATAGGGAAGAAAGACATCTTTAATACTTGTGTATAATTTGGTATAATCCCTCTAGAGGATTATCTGGTAAGTCTCATGAAAATTTAACATACACATTGTCTTTCACTCTCTCTTACCAGCCACTGTTTCCCAGAGAAACTGGTCTCATAGGACATCATGGGGGGGAGGGGGGGCGGCATTTTAAAGAACTGAAGCACATGATTGTGGGGGTTGGAAAATCCAAAATAGGTAGAGCAGGAAAACGAGGTAGAGCTGGATAATCAGGCAGAAGTTAATGCTACAATCTTAAGGGGGACTTCTTCCTTTATCTGAAAGTCTTAGTTTCTCTTAATACTCTCAACTGATTGGATGAGGCCATCATACTATCAAAGACAGTCTTTACTAAGTCCAGACTGACTGTAGATACCAATTATATCTGCAAAATACTCTCACTAGCAACACCTAGAGGGGTGCTTACCTAAATAGCTGGATAGTATCCTACCTACGTGACTGCTCCAAAAGAACCATCACACCCAACAACCTCACTTCTACACGTGTTCTTGCACATGTAAGACTCTATAGATACATGCATATGGAAAATCATTTTATACTCGTAGAAAATAATTTACCTTTTATTTTTTCAAAATTTTTAACAATACCAAAGGATTAGGAACACTGTAAATGTAGAGAAAGTCGATGAACTAAATACTACATATACTAAGATGAAATAATATCTGAAATACAATTAAAATAAAAACAAGATATCATTTCATGTGATAATCTCTTTTACAAAAATCCCTTTATTTTTATATGCTTTCATTTGAGCAAAATGCTGTGGAGGAATATGCAAGGTAGGTAAAGTAAGGTATGATATGTAAGACAATGGGTATGCCAGAGATTTATTTTTTACTTGTATAGTTTTTAACACTTTTTGAAATTTGAGCTCTTAAAGTGAAAGTCATCACCAAAATGAAATTATTTAAAAATATACCAACTATAAATCCTCACAATGGACAAAATTTAAAAGATCAACAAAACCAAATGCCAAATGCTAACTGAGATACAGAATAATCATAACTCTCACACATTTTTTATGGGACTGGAAAATTGTACAACCAGTCAGAAAAGGTTTCTTCATTTTGTATACAGCTAAACATACATCTACCCAGTAGTTTAATAATCTCACTCCTAAGTGTTTATCTAAGAAAATGAAAGCATATATCCACAAAAAACAGACAGTTGCTCAAGAATGTTAATAGCAACTGTAGTTAAAATAGCCCCAAACCGAAATGGCCTAGATGTTTGTCTGGAAAGGAGGGGCTAAGCCTATTGTGTCTCATTCAATGAAGTGACGTGGTGGCACACACTTGTAATCCCAGCACTTGGGAGGCTGAGGCAGGAGGATCATTGTGAGTTTGAGACCAGCCCGGGTAGAAAACGAGCTCAACGCCAGCCTGAACTGCAAAGTGAGACCCTGTCTTAAAAAGGAAAAGAAAAAGGAAAAAGAAGGTGAAGGAAGGAAGCTCTATAGCCACAACGCTACGGGAAAGTGTCAGAAACACTGTCCCAAATGAAAGATGTTTTGATCAAAAGACTACATGTGACATGATTTCATTTTCATAAATTTCTAGAACAGATCAAAGTAATCAGTGGTGGGAAAAAATTGCAAAGTGTTTGTGAAGGGTGAGGATGAATGCTGAGAACAGAATGAAGGAAATTTCTGGGGTGTATGGTAGGGCTTCATATCTTGACAGGGACTTGAATTATACATCAAAAGCTCATATATAGTACACTTAAGATTTGGGTATTTTACTGTAAGTTTTACTTTTAAAGAATTTGTAAATATTGAATTCTCATACATGATATACATGCATAGTTAATAATTTTCACTTCTCAGGGCAAAGTTAGTGTTTGTTCTCAATATAAGTACATACCATGGGCTAGGGTTTAGTGAAATGACTGCTATACACAACTGGTGGGAATGTTAATGTCTGACTAATGCTTATTGTTTCATTACTCGAAATACCAATGGGATGGAATTGAGTTTTTAAGTTGACAGTATTTTCAAGCTAATCATTACATATGTAACACAAAATATTAAGCAACTATTGTTTAACGAAGAATGTCAATTGCAATGGGAATATTTCAGGAATATTTGGAAAGAAACTTTTAATTTTTATTGATTGACTGATTGGTCTTTTTGAGACTGGGTCTCCCTATGCAGTGCAGGCTGGCCTGGAGCTCACTTTGTAGCCCAGACTAGCCTCAAACTTGCAATGATCCTCTTGCCTTAGCCTCCCGAGTTCTGTGAAATAAACTTTTTAATTAAAAAGAAAATTCACCAAGGGCCAAGGATATAGCTCAGTGATGTAAGCGCCTGCTTAGCAAGTGCAAGGCCCTAAGTTCGATCCTCAGTACTGCACACATGCACACACACAAAAATTCATCAAATTACATAAAATGTGTGTGTGTTTAGAAAAATGGGCTGGACAGATACACAAAAAAATTATCAGGGGTTGTCTCATAGTAGTATATCCTTTACTACTTTTATTTCTGTTCCTATACTTAAGAATTTTCAAATTTTCTAATACATAAATACAGAAAAATAGAGTAACTGTCATTCTGGGAAAGAATTCATCCAAGTATTTTAAGCATTCAGGAAGCTTACAACAAAATTAAATAAGAACAGTAGTCAGCTGTATAACAAATCACTCCAGAATATGGTCATTAGTATAACAACAATTTATTTAATTCCTGATTCTGTGGGTCAGAGCTGAAGGCTGGACTAAGCTGGGTGGTTCTTCTGGTCTCGGCTAGGATGACTCCTCTGTCCGTGCCCACTGCCAGGTTGGCTGCATGGCCGGCTGTCAGCTGGGGAGTCTCAGCACTCTCCCAAGATGTTTCTAATCTCCAGCAGCTAGTCCAAGCTTATTCTCCTAGTCACCTAGGAAGTTGACAAGAACACTTATGAAGCCATCAGATATTCCTGAGGCTTAAAACTGGCACATATTACTTCTATAGTGTTCCATTGGCCAACGCAAGTCAAAAGATCAACCCAGATTCCAAAAACAGGAAACATAAGCAACCATTAAAAGAGAAGATGAAAAGTCACACCATGAAAGGACATGGATTCAGGGAGTGGCTATTTTGTGGTCATGTTTGCAAATGTATTATACATAGCACTAGTCCCTATTTTATAAACAGAAAACACTCCAAATTTCAAGGAAATGAATTGTATGCAGAGATCTTTGTGTAGCATAAAATAAAATTAGTGATAAAATTATAGAAGGAATCAAGCAGTTCCTATATCATTAAATATTAAGCTATTAATACAAACTTCTACTTGTAAAACATTTTTTCAACATGATATGATACATCCACAACTTGTACATCAATAAACAATTTATGAAGACTTAAGTTATAGCATTATTATGACTATTACGGATCTTAATTTTTGTCTATGTACAACACTGAAAAATGGGACTGTAGTGTTAATTTCATTTTTCTCATGTGGAGGTGTGAATGTAGTGGATTGACAACTGGTGGTCAATTTATAACCCACAGCTGAACTGAGTAAGCGCGGGGCTGGGTGTGAGCGGCCCGCCTGGGGACTGTTGCCAGTATTACAAGAGGCAGAACTGGAGAAAGAGAAGGAGGCTGTTGGGAGCTGGTAGAAGCTGTAAGGAGCTAGTGGTTCTGATGGCGAGGCTCATCATGCCGGCTTTCCTGATGAACTTGCCTGTTTTCATCCTCCGAGGAGCTCAGGACTTTGTTGGCACTGAGAATGACTTTGGTTCACTTTCGGGGAGCTCTGGTCCTCACTTTGAGCATCGCTTCCTGTCTCCAGAGGGGAAGATGGTGCCCTGCCTGTCCCCAGGAGAAGCTTGCTGCGTTGGCTTCCCTGATGGGAACTCAGCCATCTTGATCATAAGAGGAGCTCGGGTCCTCACTGTTGCTGAGGATGGCTGTGGTACCTTTCGGGGGAGCTCTGGTTCTTCTGAATGTCACTTCCTGGCTCCAGTGCAGATCCCTCAGCCTGCTAGCCACAGATCCTTCATCCCGCTGGCACAGACTTCCTGGATTCCACGACTGACCTCTGGGCCTTTGCAGCACAGATCCATGAAACAGGCCTGCATGAGATATTGTTATGGGATCTGGATTTGTGGGAGGCATTATTATGAGTTTAGGTCTTAAATTGGTCTCATGCAGGACATTATTGTGGGATCCAGGCCCTCAGCTGAATTCCTTGGTCTTAGTGTGTGGACAGATTTCCTGCACTCTTTTGTATATCGTTCTTTGGGTGACTATTATAAACAATCATATAAAATATGTGTCCTGTGTTATATTGTTCTCTCTTGCAAAATAAGCTCCAAACCATAACAGGGAGAATTATTTTCCTGTGTTTAAGAGTCATGCACCAGTTCCATTCTGGAGGAAAATGTGAGGAAAAGTAAATCAAAAGTGAAGACTGTGTCCTGCATTGGAATAATGAACAGAAACACAGGAGACCTGACGTTTATTTTGACCTTTCATCAGAAACTGAACAAAGTGAAGTCCTTTTAAGGACAATATATGAACTTGACGTGATTTGATATTTCTAGTATGATTTGCAAATGTATGCCAAAATCATGAATGGGAAATTCCTATAAACCAAAGATCTAAGAAAGTATGCTTCTCCACATCTCAGATGAAAACAACATTTTATATTGAAATATTTAATTTTGCTTCTTAAGCTTAAATGGTATTTCCCAAGGTGAAACAACCAGACAGGCCTATCTCCAGGAATTCTAAAACCCTTTCTTCATTGAACGTAGGAAAAACACAGATATTTGTTTGCCAGCTGAAACTATGGACCATATAAAAATACATGCCCTGTTACTAAGTTGATTGTTTAATTTTCCCCAGTTTAGCTGGTTGTGTTGTGGAGCAAGCTCACTGCTTGGAGTCTCTCCATTAAGGATTCTCAAGGCATTCCCGACACTGTAGGTATTTGTATTCCAAAATGATTCTGGTTGCAAAATGGTTTCATGTCTAGAGATAAAGATATGTCAGGAAATAGATCCTCTGCTGAAAAGACAGACATCAACGCCTGGCTAGTACACAGCACTCATTCTATGCTGTTATTGGTAGGCCCTAAAGTGGTCTTTCCACCTGCAAACTCATGGATACCATGGAAATAAATTGAAAAAGGATTCCAAAGATATTGAAGTAAGAAGAGTGTATAGAATACTTAACAGATATCTGATGTCGTCGCATTTATGCAGGAAAATAAAAATGCTGAAAGATAGAAGGATGAGAAAAAAGGATTTGAGTCCCTTCAGTGTCCAGCTGCCTAATCTTGTGCTAGCTTTTGGGACAATAGTGTATTCACCATTGGGTTATCCGTGCTACTGAGAAAGAGTTAAAATATCATTATCCAAAATGAAAAGTGATGAGATAATGATCTCTCTTACAAACTTGCAGTGTTGGCAGGAGGTGTTTACAGGTGAAGACATAGCAGATACATAAGGGTTGAGAGATTGGCCCAGGCTCCAACATGCAGCCAGTTAATTCCATGGCTGGAACCAAAATACACAGTATCTTGCTTCCAGTCCATTGCTTTGGACTCCCCTTAAGCAGCACAATGTGTTCACTATACATATGAATGTTATTCAAAATATTCTCCTCAAATGGAATCAGAGGTAAAGCTCAGGTCTACGGAAGGAAGCCAGGGTAGGGGCACATCTTGTTTCCTCAGTGGTTCCTCATAGACCCCACCAACTTCTAAACAAAGGAAAATTTCATAGGGAAGTTGACTCTGAGCATTAACATATTAAGTAGAAAATGCAGCCTCATCCTAAGGCTGCAGCCACATGGAGTAGGTGCTGGTAGCTGACGACCAAGCAGACAGAGTGAGGCAAATTAGACACAGCATCAGCCACAGCACAGAGGGACTCCCAGGGGACAAGCAACGCCTTGTCAGCTCCCTTCATTCACGTTAACATATCTAAGATGCAAACTTCTAGCTACTAGAGAAAAATGAAATGAACCTGATGCTACAGTTGGCTGAGCGCGTGTGCTGTTGGGAGCATCCCGACAAGACCGGCCGGCTCCCGGACCACAGATCTGGACTGCGGGTGCCAAGGAGACCAGCACTGGCACTTCTGCTCCCACGCCTCTTGTTTCTGCTTTTCTTAATGAAATCTTTAAATGTGATGTTCTTGGGACAAGGGCAGTAATTTGCTTTCTCACCTCTTTCTACCTCCATCTGAATCCGCCCTGGTGCACCACTTAGAGTTTCTACTCAACAAATGGAAAGTTTAATTCATTCTTTCACTTCTACCGTCCAAGTAATCTCCTCAGAAACCATTTCAGCTTCAAGTAATTTGAAATTTGCTGGTTGCTCTAGCTGCACTTTCAAATAACTTTTCAAGGTGACTAAAGAATCATCAAGAAACACAATTTCCTTGGAAAAAAAGAGAATATTTTAAACTAAAAAAAGTATTAACTGATAATGTAAAATGATAAAACCTAAAATAAGGACAGTTAGAAAGGTCCATGCTTGCTTGACTGCTGACTGAAACTCGAATCTTGGAAATTCCATTCTTCAATATCATGGCTTCTGCTTTTGCTTCTAGTTCCCCCTTACTCCACCAAACTTTTCTGTTTCACTGAGGTGCCACCTTCTCAGCCATAGTTTTCTTTTTCTTTAATTTTAAAGAGGAAAAAAAGCCTAACAAAACAACAATGAAGCCAAAAACAAAAACAGCACAAAAACAACAAAAATGATGTATGACCTCAAAACAAAATGGTACATTGCTACACTACATACTGTTATTTTCAGTGAATATGTTCAGTCCACCAGGTGTAAAACTATAAGACTGATCAAATAATCAAAGACAATATCGAGTAAAAAAAAGTGGAAATGATGCAGAGCTTCACCATACACGATGGTAGGATTTCAAAAATGGTTCTTACAATGCCTTTTGTTGTATTCAGATCAGTTGTTCTGATTACCTGACACAAGCATGTATAATTGGTCAAGGAAAAAAAATTTTAAGCATTAATTTTTCCTTTCAATAAACCACAGACATCAGCAATACACCTGTCTCAGCTATCCTTGTATATACATAAAATTTTTTTCATTTTAAAGAGAAAACAAAAAAATAACAAAAACAAATACGTAAACAAAACAGCATAAAAACAGTAAAAATAATAAAGAATTTCAAAACAAGGTGATAGGAAGTTAACAATGGGTGTTATATTACATAATGTTATCTTCAAAGTGGTTGCTCAGATAACCAGATATAAGCACATAAGTTTGATCAAGTAATTGCATATTAACTGGCCATTTCAATAAACCAATAGAAATCAGTAGTACAATTATCTTGGCTATCTTGTGTATATATATGTACATTTTTTCTCTTTCTCCTTTATTTTTCCTCTCCCCTCCTTCATCCCATTTGCTCCTTCCTATTTGAGCAGTTCCTTTCCCTTTCACAGTATATATCATACACTTCAGATTTTATTTACTCTTTCAGGTTCTTATAGTAGGGAGGCAACATGATGTTTACATGTGAATTTGATTTATTTCACTTATGAGCATGGTCTCTACTTGCATCCATTTACCTATAAAAGCCTGAGTTTATCTTTCTTTATAGCTGAGTAATACTCCATTGTATAAAAATACCACATATTTTTTATCTATTCCTCAGTTGATGGATGTTTGGGTTGTTTCCAAAGTTTAGATATTACAAATTGTGCTGCTATAAACATGGGTGCACCTATAACCCTGTGGTATGATATTTTCAGTTCTTCTGGAAAAATACCCAGGAGGGGAATAGCCGGGTTGAATGGGATCTGTAATCCTAGTTTACTGAGAACCCTCCAGATTATTTCCAAGTGGTTGTACCAGTCTCCACTCCCACCCACAGTGGAGAAGAGTCTCTTTTTTCCCCACAGCCCCCCAGCATTTTCTGTTGGTTAACTTCTTGATGATAGACATTTATTCTGAGGTGAGATGAAATCTCAGTGTTGTTTTAATTTGCATTTCTCAAATGACTAATGATGTTGAATATTTCTTTCCCATATTTATTTGTCATTTGTATCTCTTCATCTGAGAAGTGTGTATTCATCTTAGATGCCTATCTTTCTGTTGGGTCTTGAATTTTGGGAGCCTGATTTTTTAAAATTCTTTATATGTTCTAGACAGAAGTCCTTTGTCTGAGAGTCAGTTGGCTAAAATTTTTCCCAGTTCATGGGTTTTCTTTTCACCCTGTTGGGATTTATTTTGATATGCAAAAACTTTTCAATAAGATGAGATCTCAGTTATTGATTCTTTGAAGGATTTCCCATGCAGTTTGGTTTTTGTTCATGAACTCTCTGCCTACCCATATTTCTTCAAGATTTCTATCTACTTTCTCTTCCAGTAGATTTAATGTTTCTGTTTTAATACTTAGATCTTTAAGCCATTTTGACATTAGTTTGGTGCATGGTGACAGGCATAGGTCTGGGCATGTAGAGAACTAGTTTTTCCAGCATCATTTATTAAAGAGGCTATCTTTCTTTCAGTGCACATGTTTGGTCTTTTTGTCAAAGATAAGGTGGCTGAGTGTGTTTTTAGTTATGTTGGTATCTTCTAATCTGTTGTGCTGATGTTCAGGTCTGTTTTTCTGATAATACCATGCTGATTTTATCACAGTAACTTTGTAGTATAATTTCAAGTCAGGGATTGTGATACTCTCTGCCTTGCCTTTGTTGCCCAGGATTGCTTTTGCTATTCTGGGTCTCTTCAGGTTTCAGATGAATTTTAGGAATTTTTTTTATCTAGATCTGTGAGGAATACCAGTATTTTAATTGGGACTGTATTGAATCTGTACAACAATTTTGGGAGTATGGCCATTTTCACAATGTTGGTTCTTCTTATCCATGCACAAGGAATATCTTTCCATTTGCTGAAAGCCACTTCAATCTCCTTTTTCAGAGTACTGTAATTTTCACTGTATAGATTTTTACTTCTTTTGTTGGATTGATTCCTAAGCATCTCAACTTTTTGGAAGTTTTTCTTATTTCTTTCTCAATATGTTTGTTATTTGTGTATAGAAATGCTATTGATTTTTGAGTGTGGACTTTGTGTCCAGCTACACTACTGAATTTATTAATTCTAGGAGTCTTTTGGTGGAGTTTTTGGGGTCTTCTATGTAAAGTATCATGTTATTGGCAAATAATGATAATTTCACTTCTTCCTTTCCTATTTTTATTCCTTTTATTTCTCTCTCCTTTCTAATTGCTCTGGTTAGTGTTTACAGAACTATATTGAACAGGAGAGGTGACAGTGGACATCCTTGTCTTGCTCCTGACTTTAAAGGGAAATCTTTCAGTTTTGTCCATTTGGTATGATGGCTGTTGGTTTGTCATTGGTGGCTTTTACCAGTTTGAGGTAGAATCTATCTATGCCGATTTTCTGTAGGGTTTTTAATCATGAATAGCTGTTGGACTTTATCAAAAGCTTTTTCTGCACCTATTGAGATGATCATATGATTCTTGTCTTTGGCTCTGTTGATATGATGTATTATGTTTATTGATTTGCATATATTGAACCACCCCTGCATTCTTGAGATGAATCCTATTTGGTCGTGGTGTATTATCTTTTTGATGCTTTGCTGCATTCTGTTAGCTAGAATTTTATTGAATATTTTTGCATCTATGTTCATGAGGGAGATTGGCCTATAGTTCTCTTTTTTGGTTGGGTGTTTTTCTGGTTTTGGTATCAGGGTAATACTTGCCTCCAGGAATGAGTTGGGGAGAATTGCTTCCCTTTCTATTTCATTAGGGAGCTTGAGAAGAATTGGTATCAAATTCTCCCTAAAATTCTTGTAGAATTCAGCTGTGAATTCATCAGGACCTGGACATTTCTTTGTTCATAAGTTTTTATTACAATTTCAACTTTGTTGGTTAATATTGGGTTATTCAGGCTTTTTACAGCTTCTTGATTCAGCTTTGGTAATTCCTATGCATCTAGGAATCTGTCCATTTCTTCTGTGTTTTCCATCCTATAAGAATAAAGATTTTTGAGGTAGTTATTGATGATCTTGTGAATTTCTACAGGGTCTGTAATGATTTCACCCCTTGCATTCTTTATTACTTGGATTTGAGTGTTTTCTTTCCTTTTTTAAATAAGGTTGGCTAGGGCTTTATCTATTTTATCTATTTTTTTCAAAGAACCAACTCTTTTATTCATTAAATCTTTGTATTATCTTCTTAGTTTCACTTGCATTGCTTTCTTCTCTGATCTTTATAATTTCTTCCCGTTTTTGGGCTTTGAGCTTGACTTGCTCTTCTTTTTTAGAAGCTTGAGGGGCAGGATCAGGTTGTTTATTTGTGTTTGTTCTGTTTTCCTGATGCGGGAATCCACGGCTATAAATTTCCCTCCTAGGCCTGCTTTCGTTGCATCCCACAGGTTCTGGTAGTTTGTATCTGCATTTTTGTTTGATTGTAAATAGTGTTTAATTTCCTCTGTTGCCCATTGGTTGTTCAGGATGATGTTCTTTAATTTCCATGTGTTTATGGAATTTTTACAATTTCTTTTACCATTTTTAGTTTCATTGTACTGTGGTCTGATGTTCTGATAATATGCATGGGATAATTTCAATTGCTTGCATTTACTTAGGCATGTTCTATGTGCTAGTATGTAGTCTACTTTAAAGAATGTCCTACGCACAGCTGAGAAGAATGTGCATTCTAATGTTGTTGAGTGGAACACTCTGTAAAGGTTTACTAGGTCCATTTGTTCATATGTTTGGTTTAGTTCTGTTATTCCTTTGCTGATTTTTTGTCTAGTTGATGTATCTCTTTGTGAGAATGGGGTGTAAAAATCCCATTACAATTGTGTTATTACTTATTTGATTTTTCATGTCTGTTAAGATTTGCCTTATATAATTGGGTGCTCTTACATTTGGTGCATATATACTTATGATTGTTATCTCCTTCTCTTGCAGTTTTTCCCTAACAAGAATGTAGTGACCTTATCTCTTTTGATTATTGTTGGCTTCACGTTTATATTGTCTACAAACAGAATAGCTACTCTTGCTTTTTTCTGGGTTTCTGTCACATGGAGTATTGTTTTCCATCCTTTGACTTTCAGGATATGAATTTCCATTTGAGTTAAATGAGTTTTTCTTATATAGCATATTGTTGGATTTGGTTTCTTGATCCACTCTGCCCGTGTTTCTTTTAATTGGTGAATGGAGGCCATTTACATGAATTGTTGTAATTGATATGTATTGGTTTATCTTTGTCATGTTATTTTCCCACTGTTGGTTCTATAATTCCCCCTCTGTCTAATTGCTTACCTTGCATGGTAGTTCTTTTCTATTGTTAGTCTTGAAATTATGGTCGTTTTTATCTCTTTGTAGAGTATCTTTCAGTATTCTTTGTAGGATTGATTTGGTGCTCATGAATTTCTTCAGTTGATCTTTGTCCTGGAGTATCTTATTTCTCCATCAATTTTGCGAGATAGCTTTGCAGATCACAGCAATCGGGATTGGAAGTTGTTTTCTTTCAGGACCTGAAATACCTCAAGCCAAGCTTTTCTTAACTTGATGGTTTGTGTTGAGAAGTCTGCCATGATTCTGATGCGTTTTCCTTCATAGGTAAATTGTTTCTTTTCTCTAACAGTTCTTAATATTCTGTTCCTTTGTTGCATGTCTAGAATCTTGATTATTATGTGTGTAGGTATAGATTTATTTTGTTATTGCTAATTGTAGTTCTATATGCCTCACTTAGTGTATGTCAGGTTTTCCCTCCCATGCATGGGAAATTTTCTGCTTTTACCTCTGCAAATAGTCTTGTTAGGTCATTCATGTTGCTTCCTGCCCTTCTCCTGATGCTAATTGGCTTTATGTTGTTTTTCTTTGTCTCATCTTGCAGCTATTGAATTGTTATTTGCTGTTCCCTTATTATTTTTAAAAGACCTTCCCTTTCACAATCACTAGCTGCAATGCTGTCTTCAAGGTCTGAAAGTTTATCTTCCATTTCATTCAAGTGGTTTTCCCAGCTTTCAAAGGAATTTTACATTTCCTAAATATCTCTCTTAATCTGTTTCATGCATTGTAATTATTTTCTATACTGTTCATTCAAGGCTTCCATCCTTTTTCTGTGCTCCTCTATTTTTTATCTATGCCTTCTTTACATATGCTGAGCAGTTCTTTCATCATGGTTGTCATTTCTTTTCTTACATGAGTGATTATTTTTTATCTAATTTCCTCTATAAACTGATACAGTTGGTTCTTTATTTCAATTACTATCATTTCAGCAATTTTAGGGGTTTGATTTCCATGTTCTTCCATGTTGATGTTTACTGGACTTGTTCTGGGTGGAGTGGAGGGTGAGATTGCATTTTGCTCCTTATTGTTATTCCAGGAACTCAGGTTCATTCCTGTGATGTTGGCAGGAGGCAGAGTGCTGGGTTTTAAGCTCCCAGAAAGCAAAGTGAGGCTTCCTAGAACCCAGGGTCTTTCCTACAGTAGTGGCAGGGGGCAGACTGAGAGGCCCCAGGCTCCCTGACAGTTCACCAAGGCTTCCTGAGTGCAAGGTACCTTCCTGTGATGGCAATGGGAGGCAGAGTCAGGGGTCCTGGGCTCCCAGACAGCTCACCAAGCCTTCCCGTGATGGCCTCAGTCATATTTTTCTAAAGGATAATTTTTCAGCCATCTCTTGGTGTCAGTGCTCCAGGAATTATCATGAGTGCTTTCCAACTCTTAACCATCTTCTGCTGAGAACATTCTCCAACCTGGAATTGATCCAATATTCACAGATGCATGCTAGGCAGTTTAGCTGCCTTCTCTCACTAAATGTCGCATCAGAGCTTTCATCATTTCATGAATAAAGATTCTTACAGAAGCCCATAAGTATCCCATAGGACTTCATCTTATGGGAAGCCCATAAGACTTCATCTGCGAGTGGTGGAACTGGAATTTGAGATCACACCTCTGAGTCCAAAGTCTGTGCAGTGTACCCCTTGTACAATGGTTTCTTGCCTGCCTTCTCTTCTTCTCTGGTCTAGGAGAACTAGGTCATCCAGAGGAAATGTGTGGACAAATCACTTCATTTCAGTGGGCATGGTCATCATATGATGGCCTTCACAAAGCTGCTCTAGCTCTCCATCCTAGGCCACTAGCAAACGTTAAGGGATCTTCACAATACTTAAAGATCACTAGCATCCATAATGCAAAGAGAATATTTTCAGTGATCCCTATCTACCGCCACAAAGCCCTCCAGTGTCCCATTTTATTTGCCAGGCCTTGAACCCAAGGGCTCGTTCCCCTCACCTCTCTCTAGCACTGTCTTCCCTCTTTCAGGAGCTCTTCCCTTTAAGCCTAGGACAAGAGTCATCCGTGTGTGTGTGTGATGTGTTAGCACATAGGTAAAGTTTTCTGGGAAACCCACTGTACTTTGTACTCATCAGTGTGATAATACACAGCATGTGAAAAGTAGTTAGTTATGTACATACGTTAGTTCTCCCTGGAGCCTGTTGAGGAAGAAGAATGAGACTTGTTCCTTTTTCAATTTTGGGCTCTCAACCCATGGTAACTTGTAATAGGCACTTTAGATCAACATTTATTAGATAGAACAGTGATAATATACAAGACACAAGCACACTTTATAGTTACATAGAGGTTACAAATTTCAAAGACCCTGAAACTATTACTTTGTATAACCTATGCAACAACCTGGATTGTTATCCTACTTTATAGGCTAGAACTTGGTTAAGAGAAAGCACAAGCTAGTGACAGACTAGAATATTAAAAACCTCCTCCCATTAGTATCTTTCAGAAAAAGGAACTCTGGGGTCCATCTTTTCCAGGATCCCCTCTTAGGTAAATTCCCACACTCCATATGAACCATTCCCTCTCCCAGTAAAGCTCTGCATCTGGGCAGCACATGAGCATCATAGTGGAAGGTTTGTGTCCTATTTTTTTTTCAATCCTAGAGATTGAACCCAGGGCCTTTGCACTGAGCTATATCTGCAGCATATTTTACTTTTTATTTTGTTTTTAGATAGGGTCTCACTAAATTGCTAAGTTGCTCAGACTAGACTTGAATTTGTGATCCTTCTGCCTCAGCCTCGCAGGGTACTGTGATTTCAAACATGCACCACCACACCTGGCTTCAATGGAAACTTTACACAACCCTCAAACCCACCCAATCCCCAGGGCAATAAGCCCGTATTTCTTGTGGGGCCTGAGCTCTTATCTTTTCTAAGCTTCCAAGTAATTCTTTTATGCACAAAACCCTTCAAGGTGAATGGCACTTCTCAGACAAAAATTCAAATTGGATTTACCTGCCAGGGCCTGAACAGCTTACAAAAACTGAGATTTAGCCTATAAGATCTAACCACTTCCTATTCCATGGGAAAAAGGTAACATTATGAGCCAAAGGCAGACAGCTCTTGGCCAGGCTCTACCACTGATGCAATGAGCAACTGGGGCAGATGTCTACCTGCTTCTTGTGCTCACTTCTTCAGCTGAATTTTTGTGAGGCTCAAGTGACACTGGGTACAAGCAGACTCTTGGAAATTATGAAGGAGTCTGTATTGGAGTTAAGGAAGACTCAAAACAAGCTGATGGCTGCTTTGGGACTTGGCCTCTATAATAAAATCATGCTGCATGGACCACTGCATTAGCTTTCTCCAGACTCACATTTTAATTTAATGGAATTGAAAAATGTTTTCAATGTTTCACAAGCTAGGAAACAAAGAAACAAAACAAGAAATGCTGTACAAAAGGAATTTCCACACATACTTGTAGGCTAGTTAGGCTATTATACACACCCATGAGTACATCGTGAAAATATTTTAAAAATAACTTAAGACATTTATAAGAAAATAAATTTGCTTACTAATATCATGGCATGAACAGTAAGTAACAGTAAATTTAATGATAACTTCTTTCCATAAACTATTTTTCAGCTGCATTCCAGTAAGAAAATCTCAATATCTCCAGTTACTAATTTTTCCCCATTAACCGTGAACGGTCTATGTGATTTAAGATTAAGCTAAGTCTTTTTATTCTTTTGACACTAATTCTTTTGGGAAATTGAATAAAAATTCAAGAAAACTTAAAACCCTTTCTAAAAAAAGCAAGATAGCCTGGATAGTCTACTTTTGCAATGATTGCAGATTAATTCTGAAATTCAACAACATATTTGGAATGCTTTCTTAGATGTAGGAAAATAAAAGTGCATTTTAAAAAATCTCAAAATACCATAACTAAGAAACATACCTCCTGCTGCTAATACAATTTTTTTTTTATAAATTGGTTTTAAAAATATATTCCTTTGGGGTAAGTTCGGCTTCTGCTATATTCATCAATCTATATTTCTTCCTATTCTGCAGTAACTTCTGGCAAATAAAAGCCTTCTTAATTGTCATGAATTTCTTAGGGGGATTTTACAGAATGGAAACCCAGAAGTGAAAATAGGACTTGGTTTGGAAATTCAACTGCAGCAAGTGTTAAAGCTGTAAGAATCCAGGCCCACTCTCTGCCTTTTGTCTTCTGTAGGACAGCAGTGGAACCCCTTTCCCAGCACTCCAAGGAGACAGGACCCCAGGTCAAGGTGATTTTTATCTGCACGTCAGTCTTCTGGCTCTCCAAACATCCTCCTGGTCAAACACTATGGCCAAAGGTAATCCAGGTCCCCTACGTGGTATCAGTACCTTTCTTGTAAAGGCTCTGAGAAAATTAACTAAGCATTCATGTCATGCGGTGGACTAAGGCTGTGCCCGCCATGCGAAAAGAACTCCTGCTACTGCACTGCACACAGATCTGGTCCCCTTGGAGTTTGTTTTCGCCAGCGCTCTACATGTTTTCACCCTCACTTCCACAAATATCCTTTTGACCTTTTGTATGTACTGTTTGAATGTCACAAACAGGTAAGTGCAACCTTTCCTCAGGCTTCCTCAGTAAAGATGCTATAAACTTGAACTTGGATTTTAGGCTTCCTGAAGGCAAAGTTTAAAAAAAAAAATCTTTACTGGAAGTGTTTTTTAAAAAATCCCTCCAAGAAGAAGGGTGAAAAAATAAAGCATGAGCCAGGGAGGGCGTTCTGCCTTCCCCAGGCTCTTCTCCCCAAGGATCCTCCACGTCAGCTTTTCTATTCACCTCAGATGTTTCCACAGACGAGTAAGCCACCTCTGCATCCGTGTTCCATCGACACTGGCTAGATGAGAATGCCTGTTGAGGATGAAAGGTTTCCTAAGAGAAGACTTCTTCAAAGTGTTTGGTTTTCATTTCATTTAGAAACACTTGGGAATTCAACAGCATTCCAAAGGGGCATCATTGTCAAAGAAAATAATCCGGATGATTACATACAATATGTGAACATGAGTTATGCTGTTCTGAACTACTTGGGGTTATTTGTAGGTGTCAAATTAAATTACTGTTAGCATTACATTTTTTATATTCACAATAACTTGCAAAACCTGTCACCAGGGAAGGATTCTGGGAGTCACTTGTTCCATTGTGTCTCTGAGAAAGAAGTACTTATATAATAAATAAGTACTATATACATAAATGTTATTTTCTTAAATAAATTAGAAAATCATATGCTATAATCAAGATACATTTTCAGGAGCCCTGTGTTTATACTAAATGGATTTTCAAAAATCCTAATTACTTATGTGAATGTGATTGCCATTTTAAAATATAGTTTTTAAAATAAAATATATAGTATATCCAGATTATAATTCAAAATGTACATGCCCCTCGGCAACACTAGTATTTAAAAGAATATTTTAGAAAATTTAAGTTCATACCTGAATTTAAATAATCTGGGCTAAAGCCTAACCCTCTCACTCAGCTGCAAAATGTGTTTAGACACTGGCGCACAGCCCTGGGTAGATCACTAACACCCTTACCGCCCACCACCGCCACTCCCCTGTCTGTAACTTTAGACATTTGAACAACTCAGGGAGTCAGCTCAGTGACTTGACACCATATTGGTGAACTCCAGCAAAGGCCTAAGGCATGAAAAGAAGTTGGAATGTTTCAACATTACCCAATCAGGCGGGTAAGTCTCTATAGGGTCTTTTTCCAGGGCAGGAACAGCTCCCAGCATCTTTCCACTTAATTCTCACAGCCTTCTCTCACTATAGGCCTGGGGGAGAGCGGAGGAAGTGAGAAAAGACAAGAGAGCTGCTCGCTGCCTGCTCGAACTCTCAACAGAAGCAGGAACTCTGTCTCCACAGCAGAGCCTCTCTTAGTTCCCCGTCTGCGGAGACAGTGAGAGTTTGAAGACATAGACTGGGAGCAATCTCTTCATTAGAGTCACTTATTACCTGGCCAGCGCCCCATGTGGACACCTATGGCCGCATTCAGGAATAATCCTGGGTGACCAGAAGTCCAGAATGCCACTGGCAGCTTGCATCCTAAGGACCCAGTTGGCTGGCCTCAACCCTCCTTCCTGGCTGTTTATCCAGATAAATAAAAATTAGCTTGGAGGTAAGAAAGGAACTCATGTTTGGATTTAGATAATTAAAGCTGGAACTATATTTCAAGAGCCTCTAGTCTAGCTAGCAGCCCCTTTGGATATGCGCAAGGCCCTCTGTGATGTGGTTCCCCATCACTCCATCCCTTGCCAGCCTCCCCTCCAGGCACTCCACATGATGAGGATGCTCCTGACCCAGGGCCTTTGCACTCACTGTCTCAGCTCACTTATATTCATGCTGCTCCCACCCTGACACCCTTACTGTCCTATTGCATTTTAAAGGCTCTCTTGGCCTCCCCAGCTAAACCAACACTTGCCTGACACAAACACTTGTCCCTACTTCATTGTGACCTAGGAAACAGATTCTACTGGCATGTTTCTTTCCTGCTCTAATCCCCAGGAAGGCTATATTCTTGGGGCCGGGAAATATTCAGGGATGATTTCTGGGCACACTCAAGGTCTATCATATGTATTATGAACAAGGACAGTAACACATTTTCCAAGTACCTGCACAGGCCACTAGTGGCATGAGTGTGGGCCCTCTAATTCAGTTATGGAAGTCTCTTTGTATGTTTTCCTCATCTGTTAAATAAAATTAGAAGACCACCCCTATGTAGTTACGAAAACAAACTATGGGTAGCCCTGTGCCTGGCTCTCAGCAAGCACAAATGAGTGTAAGCTACTCTTACTAACTCTGTTTTCTACGGGTATAGGTGTGAATCCTTTAAAATTCGACATTTCTAAAGCAGTCAATAACCCTTTTACAGGGCTGGACCTAATGTGTCCAATGCTTGACTTTCTATCCAAAAAGTCTGAGCTACCAAGAGAGGGTGGGTCCCTAGGCATGGGCCCCATGGGTGCCTATGGGTCCCTAGGCGTTTCTTCCTCAACATAATCTACAAGTGCCATCATCAGTGCCCAAAACTTACAGATGCTCCTCCCTGGCAGTGTTCTAGCCCTGGCCAGGTATACTGTCTGATCTCTTAGGCCATCAGGGCAGCATCCAAAAATCAGTGTTCAAAATGAAATGACAAATAAAGATTTAAGTCTTCGGGATCTGGGTCTCACAAGACTCTAGATCCAAAAGTCCTGAATTATTAACAGGAGTCCTACCTGTCTGTGGCTCAGCCTGTTTTGCCACCTTGCCTGCCAGCTAGGAATTATTTACCATGCAAGTACTTCAGTACTCTCCAACACCATGCTGGTAATTAACATGTCCTTAAGCAGTGATTAGTAAGTGGTGGGTGCACTACTTCAAAACAAAAATAAAGGTTCCCATGCTTAATTACATTTCTATAGTTAAGGAAGAAATAGACTAGATCTGACTTATCAGACTCCACCTGCAGAACTGCAACTCTTGTGAGTACATATAGTGGGTGGGGTAAGGCATTCCATGAATAAAAAAGAAGAACTTTTTTTTGAAACATGCTCCAAATTATAAAATAAAATTTAACTCATTTCTTCTCTTAAACATTTCTCATTAAGTCCAAAACTAGAGAGTTTCACATCAAAGGAGATTTATTATTCTTTAGAAAAGGATGAAATAGACCTTGATGGCTTGAATATGACCTCAAGTCGCAGCCCTGGACAGACATGGGGGGGGAGCGGTGAAGGGCAGAAGGAAATCTGGGGTCCGGGTGTCAGCAGGTCTTTGGGGACCTCAGAGAAAGATTTTGGAACTAATATTGGAAAGAGCTGCCTGACGGCAGTGGAGCAAAGCACTGGCTTAGGCATGAGGCGTGAGGAAGGAGAGGCCACCCTTGGCAGCCATTCTTTCAGGAAGTAGTCGAACAATGTGTCCTGTGCCTCAGGGAAATGGCATCCTCAGTCCAGCAATCTGCACCGCTGCATCACTGAACCTGGGCGGGTGGTTCTTCTAGATGTGAGAGGCAGTGAGTGGGTGGGGAGGAGCAGAGCCAGGCTGGCTGGGGCTTGGCTGATACACGAATGAAATCACTGTTGCAGGCTGACCCTCCTGTGGCCTCTCAGTGAGCCCTCCTCTTGCCTTCCTGCTCTTCCATATGACTCAGTAACAACACAGACCCACTCTCCACAGCCCTTCCCAGACTCCTTCCCCTCGGGACCTCAAGGAGGGTATCTCACCTCCCTCAGGATCCTGGACTCCAACCTCCACCTCCAGGGCCACCCAGGGTCTCTTCTACCCTAACTCAGGAGTAAAGGAGGAAATATCTGGGAAGCTATTGGCATCATTCTCAAATCCCTCCCTCCCTCCATGGAACAGAGTATGAAAACCATAGATTGGCTGTGGTTAAATGGAGGAAGGAAAATATTTTAGAAGCATGATGGGAACAGTGATAAAAACAGTTACCAGCAGCTTGTTGTGAGTGCTTGCTGTGTGCCAAGTTACTGTACACGCATTTGCTCCTTTGTGTATAGTCACTCACAGTACATGTACTTATATAAGTACATACAAACTTTACATAGATTTAATTGGTATATATTTATATAAATGCTGTACATATATTTACTCATTAATCCTCAGAGTACCCAATCCTCTACCGGTGATGGCGAACCTTTTAGAGCTTTCAATGACATAAACAGCTCGCTGTGGCACACATGCCATAGGTTCACTACCACTGCCCCAAAGTGACGTTCTTAGATTTCTACACAAGATTCCCACTGCCACCCACTACCCTCTCCTAGTAAGTCTAGAACTTGGTTTCAAGTCAGGCAGCCTGGTTCAAACTCACACTTACAAGTAGATCAGTCTGAGAGAGTTAATGACTGACTGATCAGAAATGGGGAGGGACAGAGGCAAGACAGAAGGCAGGACCTACACAACGTGATGCCTGAGAGGAAGGCAACACATTTACTGTGTAGGGTCAGGTGTTGGCAAACCTGGGTAGTAAGACTTGGCTTTGGCCTTCTGGGGCTGGATGCTCACAGCTGTGCATCTCAAGCTTGGCAGCACTCGAGTCACTTGGGAAGCTTTCTAAACACACCCAGGCCTGGACCTGCCCTTTCTTAAAGGTTCTGATTACCTGGCCTTGGGTGGAGCCTGAGTATCAGAATTTTTCTTAGGCTCCCAGATGGATCTAGGGTATAGCCAGGGTTCAGAATCCCCAGAGTAGACTGTATATCTCCTCTGGCTCCCAAATTTAGACCCCAGGATGATTTTGAATTACATTCCTCCAGGTATTTCCAGATGCTTTCCTCTGTTTGGTAATTATTGCCCAAAACTCCACTTCCAGAACCCCAAGGAATCCATGAAATCCAGCCCTAATGTCAGATTGCTGAAGGTCTCCCTCCAGCCTATGAGTTCATCCTGCCTCTTTGGTGACTCACCCTGTAGCATCTACCCCATTGCCAAACATTAGAACTGATTTAATTCTTTCTAGTAGAAAGATGAACGCCCTTTCCTTTCATTCAGATTTTCTTACGTAAAACATAACAACTAACAATAATTTATCCTGCTATAAATTGAATATTTTCTAGAATTGTTATTTGGGCATTTAGTAACATTAATTAAATGCACACGGAATATGGGGTTTTTGTTGTTGTTCATGTTGTTAATATCCAGGTTGTAGCTAGGGAAATTTAAATTTTGAAAAGGAAATAGGATTTAAAAGTATAAACACAAGGCTACAGTAGAACAAAACATGTTCACATTTGGAAATCTACCAAACCAATATTAACAGAAGCGTCATCTCCTCTCAGCTGAATCACAAAATGGCCTTGTATTTCAGACCTGTACTCAGCTACCAGTCGCAAGTGGTCCACTGTACTTTCAGGGGAAGAAGATTTAGGTCAAGAAACTGTAAACCTTTCCTATCTAGAAGGAGACTAGGGAACTGACACACTTTAAAATTACATTTGGTTGGCTTTCCTGTCAATTCCTCGCCTTACTATTACATACTGTAAACACTGAGATTAAATTCATTTTGGCAGATACCACGTGATCCCCTTGACATAAAGCATCCAAAGTAATGAAAGTAAACCGCAGAGGCCTGCTGAGGAGGGTAGAACCACAGGGAAATGGTCGTTCTGACTATAAAATGCTCCTTTTCTAGGAAGGAAGCCGCAGTTGGTGGAGGCACTCTGCACCCTCTTTCGCTCCGGTGGGGCAGCTCACACAGGGGACGGCTCCAGGGAGCTAATCTCACTCTGTTTTGTGCACTTTTCTGCACATGTGTTGAATTGTATAGAGCAATTGGCTTAAAAAGCTCTTAGCGCTTTGAAAGGCTTCTGAAGGGTGCCTTAGTGGTGGTGGTATCCTCAGGCCTCTGATTAGTGAGCATCAAAGATCTAAGAACCACCCAAGTCAGAATCAGTTCCTTTGTTTTGATTCTTTTGCATAGGTAAACAGATTTAGGAAGCGTTTGTAATTCCATTTTTTTAACTCACGGCAATGAGAATTTGCAAAGCATAAAACAGTATGTGTTTGCTTCACCCAAAATGTCTTAATTCAAACCAGTGATTTAACTTCCATATAAAATTTTTTTATCTTCCATATAAAATTTAAACTACATCAATAAAATAAACCTCACATTAATTTTCCTTATATCTGTTTATAATGGCAATAAAAATGGAATATTGCTAAAGTTAATGAGCACCTGAGGGACACCTGGGGGACAGCTGAAGGATACCTGAAGGATGCTGCAGCCCTTACTCCAAACTCAGGGTGTGTTGGACCTGCCTCATAGCACAAGCAAACACCCAGGTGGAGATGGGACAGGAGCATGGGCAGTTGTAGGGAGCAGAGTAGAGAAGAGCAGAGGAGGGGACATAGGGCAGAGCACAGCCTGGTGTCTGGTGTGGGAGAGGTACTTGTGTCACCAAAGCTCAGGATATACCAGAAAGCCCTGCAGCCACAGTTGAGGCCTAGACTGAGGGAGAAAGGATGATCTCAGGATCTTGAAAGCCCTGGGCCAAGGTGAAGGAGGGGCCCAGAGCAATAACCTGAAGGCCGCCCGGCCTTCACGGTGAGCACCCTTCACCATCAGCTCCTGTCTCAGGTACAGCCTGCCCTGCGCAGTTCCTAGGCTTCCCAACTCTGATTGCAGGATGTAGTGTGGATGAGCTCATATTTACTTACAATCTATCAATCAGAAAAGAAAAGTGCATACAAAGGGGGGGAAAAAGTAGTAAAAGCCAATGTTGATGAGTATCACAGCCATCCACCAGTGAAGGAGGGGGAATATGTTCCACTCCGTGACACTCCAGGGGCTCAGACATAGCACTCTGCACTTCTCCTATAATCGGACGACGGAAGAAGCCCCTGTCTATTTTCCTGGGGCTGCCTTCTGACCACAACACTTCTTCTCCTCTTGGGTTTCTCAGCCCTTGATGCACGGCGGACAACCTCACCATGCCAAGGAAGGTCAGGGCAAACACACGGAGCTCCTGCGGACACCTAAGAAACCCCTATGGGACTAAGAGGACGGTGACGGCCAAGGGAAGGAATGGAGCAGAAAGCTGTGCTGAGGCTGTGTCTAATCTTCTGGCTCTGAGCCTTCAAACACCCATCAAACCACCTGCCCCATTACTGGAAGGCTCATTCCAGGCGGGACACACTTGTGGTCACTAAACAAGCCTGTGACACACAAAGGGCACCACCACCTCTCTCACAATGTTTCTGAAGTCACTGAAGGAGGTAAAAAAAAAACCCTAGTATTATCTACTTTGAACCCCTATAGCAAATGGGAAAACTTCACACCCAACCTGAGCCCAAACCCAGTGCTCATGTTAAGACTAGTGCTGCACAGCCACAAACTCATCTGGTGCCCAACTTGCTGCCGCGGTTCCCACCTGCTCCATGCTCACCACTTGCTGTGTGGTATTGACACTGGACAGTTCTCATGTTTTTGGCCGGAGCTGCTTCCTAGGTGGTGTTAATGAGCAAAGGTAAGAAATCACAAGGACATGGAGGTTAAGATTCACTGGTTTTCTTAAGGCTAAGAGTGGTACTTTGGGGAAGATGGTGCTTCTACTGAAGAACTGATCAGCTTTCTTCACTTTTAACCTGTTAATCTATGATCTAGTTGCAAGGACCTCCATTGGGGTCCTCAGCTTAACATCTGGGGGCAGGGCTTGCCTTGGTGAGAATTGCTTGGTCTAATTCTATCCCCAGGCACTTCTGGAGTTCAATGCTTTGGTGATTCTGGACAGGTCACTGGGGGCTCCTAGCTACTCTATGGTCATCTGCTGGTGGCCTGTGTACTCATATATAACAGCCTTAAAAGTCTGATTCTAGGACAATTACAAAATAGAATTTAAAGATTAGAATTAACTTTCATTCCACTCCTTCTGTATATGGTTGCAAAACAAGCCAAAAAATAATCAGCATTTCCTTAAGAAGGAGATCATACTTGTGTTTCCAGAGAAAGAATGGCTTAGGAGGGGCTGGGGGTATAGCTCAGTGGCATAAGCGCTTGCCTGGCAAGCGCAAGGTCCTGAGTTCGATCCCTGGTACTGGAAAAAAAAAAAAAAAGAATGGCTTAGGAGGAAGCTGTCACCTCTTCAAACACATAGAAACCTCGGCACACAAAGCAAGTGAGAAAACTGATGTACATGGAGATCAAAAAATCTACTCTTCCAGCAAATGTAAACTAAGAGAGGTGTATGTGTCCAGTATGTTTCTCAGTCCTAGAACCATAGAAGGAAACACATATCATGGGATACTTTATTGCACATAATAAAGCATCAAATGAAGTGCTAAAATTTTAAAAATAGAAGTTAGGGCAGAGAACCCAGACACAGGAAACATGTAGACCAGGTGGTGGCATCGTGGGCAAGAGATGGGACCCGGGAGGGGAGCCCGGCAAAGCCTCCAAAGGAGTCTTTGCTGAGTGGACAGCCCTGAGAAAACCGTGTTTCAAAATGTGCGATGCCCTCAGATGAGGAATGAGATTGATGTAGTTCTTTACTCTAGGACAGGGAAAATCCTTGTTCTCCTCCAGCCTCTGGTCCCCTCCCGTCTGTCAGCCTTCCCCACGGACTGCCGTTGAGTCTGTGAGCAGAGCTGCAGGCTCCCGCTTCTCTCAGGGTCAGCACCATGCAGACAGTTTTCCTCCGATTCCAGGAGGTGGGCATCACCATAGGCTCCACATAATCAGTAAGACTTTCAAATATGTCATCTTCACTGTCGTGTGATAGAATGTTTAGTCTTACTCTTTTGCATCTTAAAGCCATCTATTGCCGTCTATTTTTAAACATGCCTTACATAATGAAATTTGCTGCTGTGCTAAACACTGAATATTTTTGCCTAATAACCTAGGTTGACCAAGACAGATGTTTAGAAACTTACTGGGAACATACTCACTTTTTAATTGACCTGGGTTATAGGAAAGCTTTTACTAATCAATACAAACACGTTTAAATTATTTTCCATAACTAATTAAATTATCTGTTTTGGGATTTTTCCTTTTTTTGAAAAATAAAGACCTTTAGCCAGGCGTGCTGGCACATGCCTGTAATCCCAGCACTCCAGAGGCTGAAGCAGGAGGACCATTGCAAGTTCAAGACCAGCCTGGGCTACAAAGTGAACTCAAAGCCAACCTGCACTGCATAGTGAGGCCCTGTCTCAAAAAGATGAAAACAATTAAATAAATAAGTAATAAATTTAACAACAACAAAAAAGAAAATAAAGACATTTTTTCTTATGAAAACCAGCCTGGGGTGATGTCACAAGGCTGAGTGGGAATGATCGTCGTCCAGGAGTTTGGGACCAGCCTAGACCACACAGAGAGGAGACAGGGAGAATGAGAGAAGAGCCGCGCAGGGGGGTAGTAGCGGAGGGGAAGAGAGGGGGAAAGGGGAGCAAAGCAGAAGAGGAGGAGCGACAGGAAACGCAAAGGAGAGAGAGGGCAGAAACGGGACGGGCCGGGAGGTGAAGGAGAAAGGGGAGAAAATGGAGAGGACAGGAAAAGGAAGCGAATATTCACTTTTCAACTGTTTTGTGCAAGTGATTTTCAATTTAGAATATTTAATTGACAAAATTGCATATATTCAAGGTATACATGATATATGTATGCACTGTGTAATAATTATCAGTGAAAGACTTTTTATTTGTTTTATTTATTTTTGGTACTGGGAGTTGAACTCAGGACCTTGCACTTGCCAGGCAGGTGCTTATACCACTGAGCTACATCCCCAGCCTGAAAGACATTTTTAAATCAAAATTATTCTACTTCTGCAGTGAGTGAAGTAAAGATTCATATGAAAATAAGTAAACAGTTAAGGTCTTTTATTTTATTTTAGAAACATAAAAGTACAAAAACATATTGACAAACAGACACCAACTATCACAAAAAACAGTAGAATCACAACCAATCCACAGACAAGGTGATATGGTCTCAACAGTGGCCACCGCTCCATCCATTGACATCCTCGAACTGCAAACGTATGAACCCATATACAGACATGCAAACTTAGTCAGACAGTTACTCCTCTCAACAACAGAAAAAAAACACAAAAACCAAAAATTCAAAGACAAGAAACAAAACAGGCATACAACAACAACAGCAACAAGATCAACAACAACAACAACAACAAAAATCACCGCTTGTTGCTGCTTTACATATTGATATCTTCGAAGTGTGTGTTCAGGATAACACATACAGATATACAAGATTAATCTAATATCCTGTCATCGATTATTGCTTAGCATTAAGTGATATAATACAATAGTAGAGCCATGTTAGCCCTCCTGCATATATGTATATTCATATATATTCCTATATACATACATACATTTTTGTCTTTTTCTTTTCTCCTTTCCTTCGTCCCATCTGTT
>PVLD010019217.1:0-36994 GCA_004027595.1 Dinomys branickii | reverse complement strand
GATATATGTGCACCCATGTTTATAGCAGCGCAATTTGTAATAGCTAAAATGTGGAAGCAACCCAAGTGTCCATCCACAGAAGACTGGATTAAAAAATTGTGGCATTTTTATATAATGGAATATTATTCAGCTATAAAGAAAGACAGTTTTGGGGACTTTGTGGGCAAGTGGTCAAAACTGGAGTCCATACTCATAAGTGAAATAAATCAGCGGTACATGTGCAGGCAACGTATTGTATCACTGGTGTAAGAACCCGAGGGTGGGAATATAAACTAAGAGACATGAAGGAAATCTGTTCAAAAACAAAGAACAGATGGGACACGGGAAAGGAGAAAAGAGGCAAAAATGTATGTATGTATATATGTATATACATATGTGCAGGAGGGCTAACATGGTTCTACTATTATATCACTTAATGCTAAGGAATAGTTGATGACCGGCTATTCGATCAATCTTGTATGTCTGTATGTGTTATCCTGAGCACACACTTCGAAGATATCAATATGCAAAGCAGCAACTACTGTTGGTTTTCTGATGCTTTGTCTATAATTCAATTCTGATCTTACTGTTATTGTACTACTTTGTGACTCTTAATGCTTTCCGGTTTCTTTTTTTTTTTTTTTTCTGTTGAGATGATTAATTGTTTGACCAATTTCGCATGTCTGTATCTTTGTTCATGAATATACACTTCAAAGATATCAATAGGTAAAGCAACAACCATTGTTGAGTGCATGTCACATTGTCTGTAAATCAGTTTTGATTGTACAATTTCTTATGCTACTTTGTGTCTGTTAATGTTTTTGTGCTTTTATTTAAAAAAAAAAAAAAAAGAGACCCCTCTAGATCATTCCTATTTATTCAGTTAGTGCAACAGGGGAGGGCAGTACTCAAAAGGGCTCGAACAATCATAGGCTTCCCTGGGAAGGTCTCAAGTTACTCCTCCATGCGGAAGAAGGTTGCCTGAGGCTACAGTCTCTAGCTTGTGCAGACCTGCTCCAGGTGTCCTTGGCTAGGATCTGGCCTGCTCCTTGGAGGCTTTCGGGCTTCCTCCACCGCTCCGGGCCTCAGGAGGCATCAGGGCCTCCTGGAGGCTCACTTAGGAGGCTAGAGGCCCGCCACCCAACTCCACACCAGGACTTGAGGCCACAGACAGAGTTGCCAGTAAACACCACAGATCCACTGGTTAAGGCAAGCCCTGCTCAAGGGCTGCTACCAATGGGCTCCATGCAGGAGGTGTTTGCCAAGATTCTCTGGCCCTGTCCCCTACTTCCCCAGGCAAGTGGTAGACACTTTCACACTCCAGGTACCATTTTCAGAACAACCGCTATGCTGTCCTTTGTCATCCTGTCACCATGTGAAGCGTTGTGCAGAACTCATACAATTTAGTGTCCTGGCTCATGCTAACTTGAAATTCCAAAGTTCCTTGATGAGTTTTCCAAAAGATCAGGAACCAACGTGAGCAGGAAAGATCAGGTGCCTCTCTCTAGAGAAGAAAACTGAGTGTTGTCTCCCTTTGAAGAAACTGTAACAACTGCTGCTATTTCTTTCTTTGCAGCTAGCTTCAGTGTTGGCCGATTCCTCCCAGATTTCCCCACTACTGTGGGAGAGTGTTGCAGGATAGGATTCTCTGAGTGCCTTTACAGACTGGAAGTATGTGAGCTGCCCTGCTTTGGAGATCTCTCAAACACCTGCCGGGGTGATCTGCTGACATTTACCGAGCCAGGATTGGATCTTCTTTGTTTTCTTTCTTTATTCATTTATTTATTTTTGGGCGGGCGGAGGGTCTATATTCACCAATGTTAATTTCAGCCCAAACTTACTTATCAGTGAAAATCCGCTCTTCAAATGCAGGCAGACCAATGTGGTGTAATAGTTTTATCATCAAACATTATATAAAGAGTCAGGATGGTGCTCTTTCACACAGTTTACGTACATTTGTTTACATCCGGGTATTTCATGAAGGTAGGTGGCTCTTGTGTACTTAGACATGGTTGTATACTGAAAAATTGGGATATTGGGCAGTCCCCTTCCTCTCAGGCCTTAAGGGGTAAACACCCCGCTAAGCAGTTTTGTTAAGGTGAAGTGTGGGAGTGACACAACCTTCTTTAGATACCTGTACAGGTTGTTCAACTGAAGCAGGGGCTCTGTCAGGTGAAGGACCGTGCATTTCTCTAAGAAAAATTAACCTGACTGCGTGTGACTGCAACAGGGAAGATAAGAGGATGGAAATGGTGATGCACAGGCTCCCTGGAGAACTCAGAAATTTTTTCCCAGGACACAGATACACAGCCTGTTTCAGTGTCTCAGGATAGTGGGTCATCGTGCACTTGTAATTCACCATGATCTTGCTCCACAGTCCTGTTCTTTGGAAGTTGCTGTAAAGTATCTGCTGATCAGTCAGTAAGCAATCCTTAGGCTATGCCCCAAGGACGTGAGCCCTAGTGACTGCTTTTTTCCCCTCTGTCACTCACCCCAGTGCACTCCAGATAATTTGAAAAAACCTGTTGATTTGCAGTGTGAGGAAATGGGCAGTGTGTAAGCATCCCCAATCTTGCATTTCATTCCAAGTATTTTTTAAAAGAGCCATGTCAACAAAATTGTGCTTTGGAATGAAGTCTTCAGGCTCGCTTTTCACAAAGCAGCTCCTTCAATTGAGTAACTGCTACTAATCCTGTACCAGCTGCAGGTGTGCTAAGGAGGTATGATGGCCTGCACTTGGAGGAATGAAATGCATTTGAGCAAGCTCGGTGGGTTCAGTGTTAGCTGACAAATCCAGCCCGGGCATGTGGGTGGCTGTGCGGCAATCTACCTCTTGTCTTCATAGAGCCTGGAAAACACTGTGTGCTCTGAATCTAAGGGGCTCATTTGTCCTTTTGTGGCAAGAACTGAGCTCAGTTCAATGGGTCTAGGGACTTAGAAGGCATCAGGTGGTATGTTTTCTATGTTGATAATTTTAAGTACTTAGAGGGAAGTCAATGGTTTTCCAATGCTGGGTAGTTTGAATTTGTTTTCTTTAACTATTGAAGTTTTCAGTTTAGAGATACAGGAAAGTAGCCAGGCTTAAAGTCTGAGTAGTTGGGGTACAAGAGTCTCTGTTATGCTGTCACTAAAGGTTCCTTTTTATTTTCTTTTGAGGAAGATGGGGTGATAACTCCTTTATCTGGATCTCTGAACTAACGGTCACTCTGCACCAACCCTTGGACTGCAACTCTGTCCTGCAGGTGTCAGTGCATCAGCATCTGTCCAACTTCCAATGAGCTCAGTCATCTCTGGAACAGGGACAGACTCTCTATCACTGAGTGGCCTGAGACCTCCCCAGCCATTCAGGCATCAGCCCAGCTTCATTGAGCCGGGAGCACTGGTCTTCCCAAATCCACAGTCAGCCCCTGTGACCCAGCACACTCTACTTCCAGAATGCAAGGCATAGGGTGCCTGCCTCTGCACTTGAATGTGCTCATTTCTCTCTAAATGGTCAACAAACAGTAACAGATGTTGCCATTGAAATCTAGTGTGGATCAATCTGCACCCTGTGGAAGGAGAGAGGTCCACAGATACTGCACTGAGACACATCTCAACTTGCTTGATTTTCATGTCTCACTCCAGGAGATTAAGTAATATTAGCACTTTAGCTTTCTCAATGCACTGTCTTGTTTTTGGAACCTGGAACTGCTTACCTTAACCAGCTACTGCACACATGCCCATGGGGTAAGGTCACTGAAAGGCTCATTGGTATGAGCTGGTCTGTACAGGGACATGGACCCCGGCAATTTGGAATCATGAACAGGTTCCTTCATGGTCCCTGCCAGCATCTCTACCTCACATCTGTAGAGGTTGCAGAAGGCAGGTTGACACAGGCCTCAATGTCGGCAGTCACACTGGCATTTGCTGGCCCACAGGACAAGGTAACCTGGAGGGAAGCGATTGGGGTAACAGTGGCCACAGGGTGCCTTCATTAAAACCGCCTGCAGCACAAAATCCCCTCGGCTAGAGTCCTTTTCATATTGTCTAGCAAGGTGCACACACTGTTCACAGCAGTCTTAGCTCTGGAGCACTGTCCTGGATTGCCAGGTTCTGAGTGGCCACCATCATATGCTCTAACTCTACAAAGAATCTTCTCCAAGTGGAGCAGTGAGATGTATTCAAAGAGATAAGGAAAAGCCCTACCAGGTGCACTGGCATATGCCTATAATCCCACCTGCTCTGCAATTTGAGGAAGGAGCATCGAATGTTGGGGATCATCTTTGGACAATTCAGTGAAACTCAGTTGCAAAAATTTTAAAAAGTGCAGGGATTATAGCACCTGAGTTCGATCCTCAGTACATACAGAGGAATGACTCCTTCCCTTCAAGCTTAGAAGTTATATTATCTATCAACAGTCAGATGAAGGTGTTAATGACAGCAGTAGCTCCCTGGCGAAGTGAGTTCCCTCATCTAGGGATATAGCTCAGCAGTACAAGACCCTGCCTGGCAAGCCAAGGTCCTGAGTTCGATTCCTTGTACCAGAAAAAAAAGTGGATTCTGCAAAATTTATGCCCAACAATCTAAAAAGCCCAGGTTTTCTTCTCCTGAAGTAAAACCTCAGGAGCATTTCAATGAGTATCTTCTGGAGGAACTGCTACATGCCAGGTCAATCCAGTGAGCGGGTCTATAGGGAATGGCAACGGGCAAGCCTGGCTTTTTGGAGCCATTGTCCACTGAGATAAACAGCAGACAGGTGGCTATTTACAGCTGGCACTAGTGCCCGGCCTGCTAGCTTGCTTCCCCTTTATCAGAACTGAGCAGCAGAGAATGTGACAGGTGGAGATGGGACTTAGGGGAAGCACTGCTAGGCCACCTGTGCAAAGAAATTGCAGGCAAAAGCAACAGATTCCAAAAGTGACATGTTGCATGTCTCCGGGTGACACATGTGGGCTTGGTGAGGCCTTCTCCACCACAGAGAGGACCCAGATTTCACAGACAGGGGATACTGGGGAGGGTTGGAGCCACCCAGGCCCCAGGTCTCACAGGTATGGATGGAACCACTCCACTTAGGATCTGAATAGAGGGGACCACAGGGCAGCAGAAGCATAAGCAGAACAGTCTATCGGGAGAGAATGGTAGCCTGGGTGGGGTGGGAGCAAAGGCATGCAAATCTGTCAAGATCCTGCAGACCCTCTGAATGGAGAACTAGGGGATCTTGCTGAAGAAGGAGACGAGCTGTGCCAGGGAAACAGGGACATAGCAGAGTCCCAGGTCTTGGCCTCAGTAGTCAGATGGAGAAGTTGCCTTTCTGGATAAGTGCACAGGAGAACCCCAAGTCTGACTTTTGGCATGTGTACATGCCATGCAGACCTTCCATGACCTGGTGCCTGCTTCCCTTTCTCCCCTCATTCCTCTGCATGGACCAGTGGCTACAGGGAGCTTTCCCCTGTAGAAATGAATCAGGCCACTTCCTAGAGCTGTCAAAATGTAATTTTTACATTTTGAAAGTTCAAGGGAATTCACATCTCACTTTGTTCCAGAAAGACTTTGCCCTAATAGAAACCATACTCACCTTTGAGGAAGAACATCCCCCATCAACCTAACTAGTGTCTTGTATCACTGGCACAGGGAGGGATGGATCAGTGGCAACTTATGTTACAGTGCAGCAGCTTAAACTGGGAGAGAGAGAAAGAAGACGCACCCTCAGGGGAGAATGATAAAGTCCTGGAAGGGATAACAATGAAGATGTCAGAGGGGATGGCGGAATGGATTCTGTAAGTCAGCAATCACTTCTTGCAAAGAACTCCATCCTGGCTATGAATGTACCTCCTTTGACTAGCAGAGCAGAGCTCCTCTGGTCAGGAAGTGACCAGAGATGGAGGATGGGACAAGCTGGCAGCACTCAACACAGTTCCCTTAGCTGGAAGTGAATGCAGATGAATCACAGAGGGAAGCCTCGCTGGAGAGAATACCAAGTATTCCACTGCTCAGTATCTGTTCAGTGCTTTAGTGCCTGTTCTGTGCCCAACTACTAAGTAAGGCCCTGCTAAGGGCAACCTCAATTTTTACCTTCCCAATTTTTACTCTCTCCTGGAACTTCAGTATCATTGCTATGGGAGCCCTTGATATTGTCTCTCCAGTGGTAAAGTAAGCTGGATAGGCTTTCTAGGAATTCCTGTGACTAGCCAAGCCTTAGCATCTTCAAGGCAGGTTCACACCCACCCACTCCCTCCTGTGAGGTGCCCAACAATCCCTGGCAGGGCAGCAGCCCCCACACAGAGCTCCACCTTCCACCAAAGGAGCAGCAGGCACAGGCTGACTAAACTAGAGACTAAACTAGGGACATAGCCAGCAGCACTTCCGATCACTCAGGAAACTGAGCCCTGCATTCCCTCAGCTCGTTGTGAAGCTCATGGAGCCCAAGTATGTCTCAAGCCACAACCCCAGCAGATCAGATGGTAGGTGACAGCTGAAGCGAACATTCCCTGTGAGCAAGCACATGTGCACCAGCCCAGCCCCCAGCACAGAAGAAACTTCCTACAGTGGCCAAGCTGACACCTCGGAATTCCAGTCACACAACACTCTCAGGCCCAGAAGAGGGCAGCAAGAGTAAAGTGAGCAATCCTCCAAATGGAGGAGAGTGACAAGCAAACCCGGCCATTCGGACTAGTAAAGAGCAACAACATGCACCTGAGAGGATTTCCCACGGAGGAGGCTCTAGAAGCATTTTCAGTCCGGGTAC
This sequence comes from Dinomys branickii, assembly GCA_004027595.1. Classification (NCBI taxonomy): domain Eukaryota; kingdom Metazoa; phylum Chordata; class Mammalia; order Rodentia; family Dinomyidae; genus Dinomys; species Dinomys branickii. The sequence continues at coordinate 30,291 of PVLD010019217.1, read as the reverse complement.
AAAGAGCCCACAGAGAATGGGCCCTGCCTTAGTCAAAGCGGCTGGAGGAAGTGAGGGTATTACCATCTCACCATCTCCATTTTACAGAGAAGGAAACTAAACTCAGAGAGGACAGGTCACCAACTACCCCAAGATCAAGCTGCAGCTGTGGGGGCCTGTCTGATACCTCAAATCTAGAGCCCTGCTCTCAGCATTAAACTAATCTGAGCCTCAATTTCCCCACCTCAGAAAAGAAGGGGGGCTGGAGAACCAGGATCAGATTTCTAAATTCCTGCGGTGTGGTCACAGGGCCCAGGGGGCGTGGCACCTCAGCCCTGGCCCTGGCCCTTGCCCTCCCCAAGCCCTGGGCGGGGACAGCAGGGGGCGGAAGCGGAAGGAGAGATCTCTGCTCCTAAGGTGGTGCCCGCTGGCGGGGAGGGAAGCATGCTAGGTGCTGTAGGAGGTACTCATGTCCTTGTTCGTCAGGACAACGCACTTGCCATTGGTGTATGGGAAATTGTTTCCTTTGGGGTCGCAGCCTGATAATTTTGGAGCCACCCATCTCCACCTGGGGCAGGCTGGCAAATGCCTTCTGTAGGGAGAGTGAAGTGCGCAGGGCGAGTGAGGGGTACTCTCGCCTTGCTCCCCCATGTCAGGCAGAGGAGGCGGGGACTGCAAGGACAGAGGCCCCCAAAAGTCAACTGTTGCCAGCCGCGGGAAGAGCAACTGCCACTTTCCAGACACTCGGGCCCAAAGCGGCTTCCTCCAAGGCGCTAGGGCCAGGCCTCGGAGGAGGGCTGAATTCCATTCCCCGCCCTTCATGCCCCGCCCCCGGCCCTGGCACCCACTCCCAGGATCCTCAGGGTACTCCGCACAGCCCGGCGCCGCCCCACCCCGGAATTGACGTTTTGCCATGGCCCTTGAAATGGAGGCACATAGGGCATAGGAGCTCCCAATGTTCCTGGGAGTGCTGAAGTTGGGAAGGACTGTCGGTTTTTTTTTGGATCCCAGCGTTTGTGGAAGTGTGTCGGGAAACTGCAGAAACCTTGTAGCCCTGGCGTGGGTTTTGCACCCAGAAGGAGCGGGGGCTTTTATTTTTCTCTTCTTGGGCATGACTTCAGAGGCTCATTTTGAAGAATCAAGAATTTAGGAAGTAAACGAAGCAAAAACCAAAGAAGCCAAAAACAACATAGGGCTCCAGTGCTGAGAAAATTCATAAAGAAGCAGAAGGAAGGGGAAAGCATGCTTTTAAAGGCGGGGAAAGGCTCAGGAGGGGGAGAAGCAGGGAGAAAGTGCGGGTGCTGTGAATCTCACCTCTGGGTAGGGTGGGCAAGAAGGGGGAGGGGAAGGTGCAAGTTGCAGGTGACTTATGTGGGTATTTAGCTGTGAAACCTGGGTGAAGAGTTATGAAGAGGGCATCTTTAAAATCAAATGTGCCAGGCCGTTCTGCTCTGCTCTTCAGCGTGTAAGGGCACCGCGTTGCACAGCGGGCTATTGGAGTTGGAGAATGCAGCCAGGTCCTGGGCATTTACACCTCTTTGCTACTGGCTTTTGGGCCTGTACTCCAATCCCCGCGGTCACCCTTGTTCTAGTAGTTGTTGCATGGGCCTTTAAATATTAGCCTAAGGCCTCCTGGGCTGCCAGTTTATAAAATATTTCAATGATCCATTTGGCCACAGGCTTCACAGTGGTTTTTGGAAACCCCTGCTTTTCTGTGAGGCATCTCAGATTGCCTGGTGCTGGAGCAAGGCCCAGCCACGGGCTTCTGACATGTTTTCTACCTGGAATTGCCTTCACAGGGATCTTCTTCATACCTCAGACCTCAGCTTTTTAATGAGCATCACGTGCCCTGGCTACCTCACTTTGACCTGCAGCCTTTGATCCCTTGCAAGTATACCTGGGCTGCGCTACCCATGTCCTATGATGTGACTGGTTGTCTTGAGTACATCTTAAACCTCAGTGGCTGATCCTACTCCCCAGCTCCGATCCTTGAAGAAGAAGTAATATGAAAGTGGTGTCAGTGAAGTAAAGGGCCATAGGAATGTCTAGTCTTGCCACATGCTGAGATTCCTGAAGGAAAACGACTCTACAAGGGGCTTGCAGCTACCATCTCTGAGGAAAGAGAACTTGTTTCTGTCCTCTTAAAATGAGATCACTAGAGCAAGACCCAAAGCTCCACATAGTGCATTTGTGTAATTAAGACTTGGGAAGCAAGCTCCGAGACAGCTGTGTGCAGGAAGTCTCGGGAGCTCACTTTGAAAATGAAACTACAAGGCAAACTTAGTTGCAATTTGCAAACCTTTACCGGGATGCTGGGCTTTATGGTTTATTTGCAGCTTAACTCCTTCTATGTTGGAGCTTGAGAAAGTTGGGTTGGGGAGCAGCTGTTGTCAGTAAAATCAATTGTCCAAAAACAACCTGGCAGTTAGTAGCACTCTGGAGAAAGGTGCACCTGGTGTGTCTTTTTACTGCTCCCCCTGGGTAATCCTGTTTTCTCAGGTGTAAGGAATTCACACCTTATTGGACTCACCTGGACAGCCTATTCCTCCGGTCACCCTAGTTCCCACACAGGCACGAAATCAACCCTGTTGTAGTGGGGGTCATGATGCATATTTTGTTGATTTGCTTCTCTGCCAACCAAGCTTGTCAGTGGTGTATTCCCTGGTTCCTGGTTTTCAGGGCCACGGATCTATTCAAGCCAAAATACAGCCCCACTGAGATCAAGTTCTACCATCCCTTTTTTCAGCTGCAGGCTTGTCTCTTCTCAGAGTGACCGGTGTCCTGGTGTGTCTAGTTGAACTAACCAAAATCCTAGCCAATCCTGCTCTGCTCTCCGTTCAGTCCCTCACCAAATGCAGTCATTTTGCAAGCCTTCCATGCTTACATTTGCATGGTTACATCTTGCTACATCCTGCTCTAAACTGCAGCTCCGTGGGGATACTTGGTGAGTTTCTCAGGCACCTGTTCAGACATGCACTGTAGCAGAGTAGCCTTGATTTCTCAGCACTCTGCCCTTGTTTAATAGATGCATGCCTTCTGGGCTTCTAAATACTTGGAGATGTCCAGACCTTGACTAACTGCAGTCCCCAATCCTCCTAGATGGTTCTGCCTAGGAGTATTGCACCTGCCGTTTCCCATGGAACTCTTGCAGCTACAGTGCCTTGTCAAACTGCATTTCTCATGTACTGTACCTGTTACACTTTCATCACTACAATGACAGGATGGGACCTTCTCACATGTTCCCCCCACTCCCTCACCAGGAACCAGAGACTCAAGGACCACGTTTGTTCTTCTGTCGTTTAGCCCAGGGCAATCCAGGCAATTGGAATGAAGCTGCTCATTTTTGAGTGAATGGACAGTGTGTAAGCATCCCCAAACTTGTATTTGACTCCAGAAGTTTATTTTTTTAAAAATGACATCTCTCAACAAAATGGTGCTTGAGAGAAAAGCCTTCAGGCTAGCTTTTAGGTAAATCAGGCCACTGAAAATTGGGTAACTCAGGTGAAACCTTCCCAAGCCACAGGTCTGCTACAGAGGTTTGAGGGCTTTTACATGGAAGAGGGAAGTGGGTTTGCAGTCATCATGAATGGCTGCTTTGCTAGACGATGAAAGCCAGTGCTGAGCATGTGCATGTGTGTTTGTGGGGCTGTCCAGCTGTCTAACCCTTGTCTTATGAGTGGCCTGGGTCTTTGCCTATGCCAAGTTAATAGTAATGGAAACAGTGGTTCTGTTGGCCCCATGCTTTTGGGGGAGGAAGCAGAAAGCAAGTTGTACAGTGCTGGGCTTCCAGGGCCCATCCAGTCACTTGCTCAATATGTTGGGCCCCAAAGAATTCTGGGGGAGGGCACTGTACTGGCTGCTGCAGAAAGAAGCAGGGAGCATGTGGGTCCCAGCCAGGTTCCTTTCAGCTAAGGCCCCAGGAGGGTAACTAGCTTCAGTTGACAGTTGCTTGAAATTGAATTGAGTTCTTAAAAGACTTGGGGATCTGAGCCTGGGTTCTGTGATGTTTCACTAAAATCTTTCCATAGTTTTGGGTCTGTACTGTTACTGTCCCCTTCTCAGTTTATAAGAAGATCCCCATGCGTGAGACCTTCTGATCCCCTGTTTTGTGAAGCTCTTGACATAGTGTTGTCCTGGAGCAGATCACAGGAGTCGTGCTGGCCTCTCCTATTCTTCTCTGCCCCAGGAAGTTGCCAGCATACTCTGGGATGCAGTCTCATGTTGTGTCACTGAAAACTTCTATGAAATGGGCCCTGGTTCCTACTCAGCATGCATGTTCATGAGGGCCTTGTGTTCTGCCTTCTCTGAGTTGAAAGCTAGTAAGCCAGTATGGTAGGGTTGGGTCTGTCCTCCTCAGGAGCAGAGCTGCTGTCCCTTGCAAATGGAAGGGTTAAGTAAGGTTTTTGGGCCATGCTTAGCAAATCTTAGGCTCTTCAATAGATGATGGTGACATGCATTACTGAAATACAAAAATACTTTGAGACACGTGTAATTACGTATGCCCAAGGAGTCCAAACTCAAGTTTGGATGCAGGTCTCTGCAAGAGGTTACCTCAGGTTTCAGAGCCACAAACCAAAGTAAACAGAGTCATGACAATTTGGTATTCTTGACTTCAAACAGGCCGGGAAATCTAGGACTCAGATGTTGCCTGGTAACAAGGTGGAACTCCTCCCTTACACTATAGAGACCTCAGTATGTTTTTACTTTTAGGTACGGTAGCAGTCTCATCTGACAAGCTTGGTATATATTGAGTTTATCCTATTGTCAGAAATGCTCAACCAGAGGCAGAGGCCTAATATGTTGCCAGTGAAAGAGGCTAAAGACAGCCTGATGTTACTTTACTTCTTGGTCTGCCACAGTTTCTGTCTCCATGATGTTTCCAATGGAGTTAGAAGAGATAAGGGATGGGTAGAAAAGACAGAAAATAGTAACTAAATATTGTATAACTGAAGGGAATGCAACTTTCAGCAGTCAGCTGAAGTTACCCAAGATGGTCCAGAGCAGAATGCCTTTGGTTACATTTAGGCTATTTCCCTACCAGATTGTCTTAGTTACTTTTCTGTAATTGCTGAGACAAAATACCTGACATCCATAATTATAGGAAGGTTCATTTAGCTCCCAGCTTGTGGAGTTTTCAGTCCATATACAGCTGGCTCCAATACAGAGTGGCACATGGCACAGGACAACAGTTCATTGTGGTGGAAAGCAGCAAAAGCAACAAGGTCAAAAAGGGTGAAGCAGCAAGAGCAAGCCTTTTTCCCTCCCATATATTGTACAGAGACCTCCAGATCCAGGGTAGTGTATCACTCACATACATTAATATCAGCACTGGAACACAAATTAATCACAAACTCTAGAGGCTCTCCTCCTGACTGCATGAAACTTTCAGGGACATCTAGAGACAAACCATAACACAGACCCACCACACCCTAAATTCCTTCGGAATGTTGAAGGTCTATAAATTGGCTTAATTGAAAGTAGGGAGCAGGAGCCTTGATTCTAAGGTGAAGAAAAGGTTGAGAGAAACCCAAGGATCTTTAAATTTAAAAAAAAAGTCACTACCTATAGAGTGCTTTGGTATGCTCTTTAGAGTTGGGCAGGCTTCTGCAAGTCTCTATCCCTTCACAAGAAGAATGAATGTTCCATGTTCAAGGAAATGTGTCACAGTTCTCAACACTCCTATTCCACCGTTGAGTGCATCACAAAATCTCTTCCTATCAAACCCTATTGTGTGTCTCACATATGCAGCCATGAACATTTATCCCAGAAAAAAGTCAGCAAACCTGCAGACTGATATTTAGAAACGGTGGGGCTAAGTTCCATTGTTTTATAGCCTCGGGAACCCCCTCAGATCCAGCCTGGTGGCACGCTGAAGGTCAAACAGAATAGAAGCTCTTTGCTCTAAATGTAGTCTACTTGGAGAACATCAGCTCAATCTTAATTCCAGTAAAGGGTAGAAATCACTGGACTTTTCAAAACCAAATTTAAGGCTGATACTTTCCTTAGGGTTAGGGCAAAATATCCAATAACCCCATGTTCAAAGTGAAGTGCACCAAGGAAACTCGATTTGTGAAGGTTTCAGTCTATAGTTGGTAGGCTCCAAAGCAGGGTGGAATGGCCGAGAAAGGGAAAGCAGAGAGCTTTCTTTGCCCTTTTATTGCCTTCGTGCTACGAGGCTATTGGTTGTTGCATCCACACCCAGAGTGCACTTTCTGTCTTCAGTAAATGCACTCAGCCACAGCCAGAACCACACTAATCCAAGCAGTGAACTAATCAGTTTAGTTAGGGGATCCTTAAAGCATCTAGAGATCCATCCTGACTTCTGTGGGCTGTGCACCACATTACTGCCCTGGATGTGTTGACAGCTTTCTCCAGTAGGGCATCCAGAGCTGTCTAAATCTGCGTGCGGCCACAGAGCTGTGTTGGTTTCCTCTGGCTGCCACAGAAATAACTCTTGATTTACCCTTTTCTGTATTTGAGGTTACTTACACCTGGCTCGTGGGCTCCAGTCAATATCAGTGGCATGTTGTCAATACACAGCAAGGGCTTCTGTACAGACAATGTAGGTTCTGTGTTTCAAGGTTTGTCTTTACAGTAGATTCAATGGGAAATTCCAGGTTGAGGTTGGAGATGGATGAGTTCAGACTTAATGGGTCACAGGGCAGCAGCGTGTACTTCTGGGGAACCCTTGATTTTAAGTAAGACATTGTTTCATCAGTAAGAATGTGTGTCACTGAAACACTAAGCACTTTTCAGGATAGAAACTAATTCCCAGAATGTTGGCAGCTCTGTTGTGCATTCCACTGGACAGGATGTGGTTTGGGGCATAGTAATGGTGGCCTCTCAAAGGCTTATCACTGTATGTTAGATTGGTCAAGTTCAGGTACTGTGACATTTGCTCATCAGCCATGTACCTAGTATCTGCCCGGTAAATTGTAGATTTTGAATTGTGTGAGTTTTAATATATTTCCTAGAAGTAGCCCCTTAACTGAAAAAGAGAATAAAAAGCATTCATAGCTATGTTTGTGTAATATCAAAAACTTGAAAACCATAAATGTTTATCACGGGAGAGGAAACATTGCCAACCAATTTTTTTTTTTTGTGGTTTATTGAAAAGTCAGACACAAAAATAGAATATTATGAATCATGGTGCTAGTAGGCTTTTATTCTCCTTTTGAAAAATGTTTTATGCATTATAAGCAAAACATAGCCCTTTGGTGGAAACACACTTCTTGGTAGAACTGGAATGTCCTTAGTATCAGGTACATGGAATGCGCTCATGTTACGGAGGCATGGGAATCGTCATCCCTCTGCTCTGCATGGAAGTGACTCCAGAGCCAGAGACCTGATGTACATGGAGGAAGAGTACAGAGGATGGGATACTTGGTAGAAAAATGGAGTCTGCCTGAGAGACATTGGTGTGGCTTGGAAATGGGCTGGAAGGCCTGAGCACTTTTATGGAGAGGTTCTGATATCTAAAATCTCAAATTCCTCCTTTCCTCATGGTACCAAAAGGGATTTCAGGTCTCAAGACCGGACACAGTTCTCATGTGTTCTCACTATGGATATCATGGTGGCCTCGGCTGGGTGCAGGGAGGCTGGAGATGGGCAGACACCTGGAGTGCTGCAGGGTATCCATCTGACTGCATGGTGGTTAACACGAGCTGGGAAAGAGAAAAGGTGATTGGTGGGGCCAGCAGAGGCAGTGCTAAATATACTCATGGTGGCAGCAAAGGTACCCCATGGAGAATGCTCTTGAGTTAGACAACTCGGCAGGAGAATCCTAGTCATTTAGAAATTAAACCTCACACCACCAGGGATTTGGCTGCCACTTATATGCACCAGTAAGGACTGGCCATTGTCTTTATGAGCCCTAGCGACCTCAGCTCCACAGGGCCCTGCCACACTAAGTTGGACAGCTGTCATGGCTGGGTGGGTTTTTGGTATTATCTGACTACCTTTTCCAAAAGATGTTAGGTAAAGGCTACCAACATATTTAACAATGAAAACATATAATTGGGCTGCTATTTCCATGGAAGAAACATACACAGCCCAAGTCCATGAGTCTACCAATAGGTTCATTGCATTTCAAGGTTCTCTAGCCTACAGGGGAGTCAAAAATATTGGACACAGGTAGTTTCATGGTCGTAATGATTGAGGAAAGCTATAACTGCTGACCTGTTAGATGTCAAACGTGCCAAAATCGTAGTCTCACAATATGGAGGAATAACGTTAGTAATCAATGGAGGAGGGTGGTTTTATTGGACACAGAATAGATCCTGGATCTCAAATGGGAGGACACTGAGGCTCTCAGCAGGGGTAATTTATACAGCAAAATCATAAAACGGATACAAAGTGGGTCAAACTACAATCAACCCATAGAGTTACAAGCACAGAAGAGCCTCTGAGCTAACACTGATCCCGTAGGGAAATGGATCATGAAGCGCGGTGCGTGGGAAGAACCAAAGGCATTTCTGGGAAGGGAGTGAGGAGTATGGGTCCAGATGTGCTGCTCATCCGTGCACGGCCCTGATGCCTGAGTCCACCGGACTGTGATTTCCAGTTGCTGTTTGTCTTGCAGGCCTGGCTCTCTTTAGATATGCGTCCAGCCACAGTTCTAACTTGTTTTCTGTGTGGACTTCCTTGGGACCTCACATCTCCTGGTGTACGTGGTAACTGTTATCTGACTCGGCTGCATGTGTCATCTCTGGTTCTGCATCGGCAACATCATTAGGTCATCTATTCTGGGGCAGAGTGTGTCCCAGAAGCTAAATGAACAAATTCTACTTGAGTTGTCATAAGCATAGGTCCTGACATTTTCTCCCAGTGCCGGTTTTTGTTTGTACCATATCCACTGTCCCCATTTGTGGTAACCATGTAATATAGAAGGCACAGCTGGTCTAACCCCCATGGTTTCTAGCTGGAAGCAACACAACTCCTTTGTGTCCCTGTTCAAGTTTGGGGAATGAGAGTCCCCAGGTCAATTCTCACAATGCTATATCTGGTCAGGTAGCAAATCAACCAATTCCCGATGTGGATGGCTCATTAATGCCAGTGAAGTAAGTTATAATTCAAAGGGAATTTGACTGAATAAGTAATAATGGGATAGTACAGAAGAAATTTAAGTCAGTAAACTGAAACCTTGAAAGGGGTATCATATATTGCCAATCCCATGGCAAATCAAAATTGCTTTGATATATCAAGTAACATGTTTGGTATTGCTAGTTAGCTGCTTAGTTCTTTAGGGCTCGTATAGATTTGAGCAGTGCACAGGATGCCAAGTCTTCCTAGGTCCATACTTTCTTGGCTATGACACGTAGAGCTGTCTTGGCTCTATTGATGCAATAAGACAGAATTTGTACAGCTATCTCACTTGACATACTCTTCGACTCTTTCATAAATGGCAGAATAATTTGATTTGAGATAGTAAGGTACTGAAAAGTGCATCTTATCATATGGAACAAAACTTTGCACATCTAGTAGTAAATTCTTAAGTATGAGATAGATACTATGCTAAGTGCCAAATACAGGTCATAAGAGTTAGAGATATAATCTCAGGGCCCCCAGTGGGCAAGGAGGTACAGAAGGTAGGTAGGACTGAAGTTTTCCTGGCAAGTGACAGGTGTGTCAAGTCCAGAATACTGTTTAGTGATAGAAGTTTCATTGCAGGTTTCTTGGGTTTAGGGCCTAAATGGCCGGACCCTTGGGTATTAGAGACCTAATGAGTATAGAAAGCATTGTAGCTGTTTTGAAGTATTGGGAAAGCTTCAGAAGATGCCCTGATGAGGAATGCTTAGCGTACCGCTGATGAATGTTTTAGAGACTGCCCACCCTGCAACCCACACTGACCTTTTCCGAAGTGTCAGTGCTGCAGTGCAACCTGAGTACTGTCTGAGTTTAGAGAAAGTAACTTAACATGTTTTGTCTTACAACATAACACTAACGGCTCTCAATGATAAAAACAGCTGTTGACTAAACAGTGGAAGGCTGCATGTGGCCTGGCTTTGCTCATTCCCCGTGAGCTTTACTGTTGCTGCAATGCAGATAATTTGTCAAACTTTGACTTCTACCTCGATAGTTTGACAGGAAAACTTGCAACCCTTGGCTTAACAGTTACATCCTTCCTTGTATCAGATTTGATAGAATTCAAAGCTGAAAGCAGCTGCTCACTAGCGTCAGATGATCCAAACGAAGGGAAGAGAGCAGTCACAAGTGCTTTCATTGACTGAAAAATATTTGGCAGACAATCTCACACTGTAGATACCATTTTGCGAATGAGCTGCTGTGCTGTCCTTTATCCCTTCATGGTCTGAACTGTTGTTCAGAAATCATACCACTTAGTGTTTGGCTAATGCTTACTTAAAATTCCAAAGATGCATGATGAATTTTCCAAAATATAACCAGTGTAAGCAGGAAAGATCAGGTGTCTCTCTCTGGTGAAGGAAACTCAGGGTTGTCTCCCTTTGAAGGAACTGTAACAAGCGTTACTACTTCTTTCTTTTGCAGCTGCTACAATGCTAGAAAATTCCTCCTAGATTTTCCGATGGTTTGTAGGATTGTGTGCACGTTTGAATGCTTGTTTTACAGGAAGTCTTGTTTACAGGTGTTTCCTGCTTCTCAGTGCCAAGACTTCCTTTTGGCTGCTCTCTGCTGTGAGAGGAGACAGCTGGAGACCCGTGTTGGCTGAATACTGTACTCACTGTCCACTTCTACAAAGCCTATGATGCCTTCTTGTCCTTGTATCTCTTGTGATAATATGGGGCCTTTGACCACTGGTGGATTTCCTTTTGCTGATTGTAGCAAATGATAGGTTTCTGATTATTTCCTTGGAAACTTGGTGCCAGCATCAAAGAATGTAAAAACAGTGTTTCTAGAGAAACATATGACTCACTCACCTGAGAGCCCCAACTGTGAATACATGAGACTCTGAGGAGCGTCATAATGGAGACCTAATTTAGGCCATTTCTTCTCCAGCTTTAATGGTTATATAGTTGATTACAATGTACTCTTGTGGTAGGAAGCATTTCTATAAGGAAAATACTCCTCCTTTTACCAAGTAATAACCCACTGAAGCATAAATCAGGTTTAGATACTTCATCTGCAAATCACAGTAGAGGTGACAGTGATACAAACTTGTTGAGTGGATTCCCAACTAGTTTCTTTTGCTAATTTTTCTTGTGCTGTCTGCCTAAGAGAAAGTGTAGAGATAGCTGATTTTTTCAGAGTCCACCAAGAAGGACCTGGAGTTCTTATTTTTCTGTGAAGCTCATTTTAGAGGTCCTGGGAGCTTGTGTCATGTGAAGAGAAGGGCGCTGATGTCGGGTTTCTGACCAATTTGTAGGTACACAATGAGCAGAGATCCCCTCTGTGCCTTGTGATCAGGGCCCTCACCGTCAGGCCCTGCACATGAGAAGCTGCCACGCCTCAGCTTGCTGCATAAAAGGTAGCATCCTTTGTGACCCAGGGTCTGCTGTGTCCCCAACATTCCTGGAGATTCCTGTAGGTCATTTAAGCCTAGATAATTTCCTCAAGAAAAGTTGGAATACCGTGCATTAGAATAGATTGCTGAATGTGGAAACATCTCCTTTTTTGGTTTCTCCTCTTCCTTGGCAGAGCTTGGCACTAAGTCCTTTGTGAGGTGTGCTTCCACTGTGTTCTTTTTTTTTTTTTTTTTTTCCACTGTGTTCTGTGTTTAAGACCATGTTATTGTACTCAGGTGGGCCAATTTGACCTTTTGTGGTGGTTCTTTTGTTAACTCTTGGCACTTTTTTTTCTTTTTTTGCTACTGGGAGTTGAACTCAGAGCCTCACACTTGCCAGACAGGGGCTGTGCAGCTGACCTGAGTCCCCAGGCTTAATGTTTTAACATTTAATAAGACACTTTTTTTTGGCCTATGTTTTGAACAAAAGGTCTTGTGTCTTCACTTTTCTCTGGGTCTAGCCAGTGCAGTACCTTGCCTGGAAACATGTTTGAAGTGAAAATTCCCAGTCCAGGTGCAAATTCGAGAACCAGGTGTTTGAATCGCTTCCTTTGTCAAAAGGGGCAAAACTTACCGTGACTTTCTTGAACTTCAAACATAACATCTGAAGAAATACCGCAAAATGAAGAAAAAGCAGAAACAAACATAGACCATATGCCCTATGTGTATGTTTGTTTCTGCTATTCATGTCCTTTACAGTGTATGATCAAACATCCTCTGGAAATACAGCATTTTATTTGAAAGGATTATATTGTTTCCATGTCAGAACACTCTTCAGCATAGTTCATGAAGAACATGAGTTTGTTGGCCTTAAGTATAATGTTTATAAAGCCAAGTATATTGTAAATAAAGAATAAAATGAATTTGTGATTTTCATGTTGTTTGAGGCGAAGGCACTCACCTGTTTCTTTTGAGCCTGAGATTCTTCCTGTCCCCTGCAGGGTGTGAGTAGGGTTTATGTTTATTTCCACCTGGAAAGCCTTGAACAACTGACAAACTGAATATGCCAGGTCTGGATCAGCTCAGTCAGCTTCACCTCATCTACTTGTGATGGAGGCAAATGAGCAGAGTGATCTTCGTTTGTGTGAATAAAGTCATCACTGCTAGGAGTGGGACCTGGAATCCCTTGACAAAAAGGAAAGTCTATCCCTCTGTGAGGTCTTGAGAATATGCTGCAAATAAATGCCTACTGCCAAGAGGTCTGGAGAGGAGGCAGGCCTCTGCAGACCTTGAGAGTGCTGGCCTTCAGTCCACCTTTGTTGGAACTTAAAAGGTGTGTCAGAGAGGGTGGGTGAAGCTACTTTTGGATCTGACCCTTAGCTTTGTTCCAACCTCAGTGTCTCCAATGAAATGTGGGAGAGAAGTGAGCAGTGGTCATTCTTGGAAAATGAAGCAGATCTGTGAGTCATAACCCCTGGAAATACATACAAGACCTGCTTTATTTTACAAACCAATGTGATAGAATTTGATAAAAATTTAAACTTGGAGAAAAAACCATCAAACTCCAAAATAGTTACTTCCAGAATATGAATTTAGAGTACAAAAATAATAGCTCGAGCATCTCCTGTGTAAATGAGTTTTACTTCAATTACCATTTACAGTGTATACTATCTTTTATATTAGATATTGTTAATAAAGTTGGCAGAATTAATATAAAGGACACTATAACTGGCTGCTTTTACACAGGATGCCCTCCCAACTCCCACAATAACAAGACAGCACTCATGATTATGCACATACCTATTATTGTGCTGAATATTGACATAGCTGCTTTCTATTCTAAAATTTGCCATCAGAGATACTTACGACATTATCCTTGGCCTAGGAGAGTCCTGAGCTGTCAAGAGTACAGTGTGTGAAAAACTGTATGCTTTTATTTCCCGTTTTGTCCGTGTTTCCTTGGGATCTTTCCTGATCAGAGATAGTTTGTGATTAGACCAGTGTTCCTCTTCCCATTCTACGTGAATGCAACATACACCAGAGAATAAACTGCCCCTGTGGAAAAGTCGGTATTGTGCAGGAAGCACTCTCCTTTCACACGAGAGCATGTCAATTCCTCATTGAAAGTTGAGTGACAGTTCTGGGCTACCTTAGCAAACGGAGTAGCAGTTGTGTGTGGTGGTTGTTCCTGAGATGGATTTCTGCTTTGGCTTCATTTAGAACATGTACTCAGTGTTGATTTCATAAGATTCTTAGCCTTGAACTATTGCATAGATATGTCTGAGAAATTCAGATGCTCCTTATCCTCCACTAAGACACAGATTAACTTGTGAAAATATGTGCTTTTCCTGAGAGATGGATCAGTCATCTAGATTTGCCTTTTCTCTGGCCTTAACAAGTGAGTTTATCTGCCACTGATGCCTATGGTGGCTTCTGACACACTATAACTCTGACACCAGGTTTATTGTGACCTTAGAGATTTCTACACACTTCTCAATGAGAATTCCCCCTCCTTCCGGGTTTTCAGACCTGTAAAAAAAAAAAAAAAAAAAAAAACTCCATAAATGCTCTTACCCACAGAGGGTAGTCATGGTATGTTGTCCACACTATTCATGGAGATCGAGTCACTTAATATGCATGCTTCTAGCTAGAAGAGGTACAGTTAGAAGACCTAGGATGGTCCAGGAATGGATCCTGAGTGCCCCGTTTGGGCCCTGGAGCCAGCTGACAGAACAGTGAAGTTTTTATGTTTCAGAGCCTGTACTGTTCAGTGAGTGGCTGAGAACTGGAGCATTTTTCACAGATTTCACGTCTTAGTTGCATTTGTCATTGCTGCTTTTTCCACTTGATGCACTGGTTCCTGAACCCCATCTTTATACTGACTTGTTCAGATGTAATCTTGAACTCAGTTCTACCATGGCATGCTACTTTGCGAACATCTTATTTTGGAGGACATTTGATTATTTGGTGTATTAAAATAAACCAAGGACCAGATAGTGCCAGTTGCTGTGCCACATCAATACCTTGAGAAGTACAGTGATTTCATCAGCCTCGTGCTCTGGACCTCTGGACAACTGCCCCACAGAGTGGGCTTGTGATGTAGGGCAGGTCATTTATGCTCTGCAAGTACTAGTTTGATTTCCTTTGATACATACTGTAGAAGTCAGTGGGTTCTATCTTGGTACTATTTCATGTGGATATTGTACTCCTGCCCTCCTACAGGCATAACTTTCCCAGAAAAACAAATTATTGTATTCTGATGCTAGCCATGTCTGACATGCTTTAAAACTGACTAAAGGTGATTATAACACTGCATATTCCAGGGTTGTGAACTTCTGAATTATCAGTGTATCTTGATCAGAATTCTGTTACAGTTAGTAAGGATTATGTTTTGTACTGATAGAAGTACTTTCTAAATACATAGCACACAGAACTGCTGTGTGAGCAATCCATTGAGAGTTGTTCCGCTGAATTCCCATAGAAATTTGAAATGACACAGTGGGACTCTGCCAGTGGCTCTGGGCTTTCAGTGCCAGTGGTATTCAGCTCTTAGTGTTGCACCTCTGAGGCTTGCCGCCAACAGCTGAGACCAGTTAATGCCAGAGACCATTGCTTGTCTCTTCGGGATCTAGTGTACTCTTTGCGCTGATCACCACTGGACCAATGACATATCGCATTGACCATGTTAATAGCTCTGGCTTGTTCTTCTCTTTTTTTTTTTTTTTTTTTTTGCAGTACTGGGGATCGAACTCAGGACCCTGAGCTTGCTAGGCAAGCGCTTATTCCACTGAGCTATATCCCCAGCCCTTGGCTTGTTCTTCTCTTGTTACTGAAACCCGTTCAAAGGGTTCAGGTCTCCCACCTGGCAATGTGGCACATGGATGCAAAATAAAGACAAAGAGAAAGTTCTCCAGATGAGGTTATGGTATCAGTCAGGGAGGCAGGTAGGAGTAGCAGCAAATTGCTAGGGAAAACACTGCAGATACTGGCTGTAATGAAAAACAGCAATTTTGTACCAAGCAGAAAGGCTCTGCCAACTAGCAATGTCACATAGTTTGTTGTATGCGTGTCTGGCACATTTACTGTCAGGAAGATATAATTCTTACTGAATTCAATGACAGCGGCTGAGATTTCATGTCTTAATCCTGTAATCTCACAGCTTCCTTTTTGAGGCCCCATTCCAGGCATCAGCAGAGTGGGGGTAAATTCTCACCCACGTACTGCGGTGACACATGTTGGCATCTAAACTGAATTCATTCTTTGAGCCGAAAAAGGGTACCTCTGATTCAATATAACCATCTCTTTGAAAGTGCTCCTCAGAGGCTTCAGTAGCAAGCGACTTCATAGGGTTTCTCAGTTAATAGGGTTGAAGTAAACATCCGTGAAAGATGGAAGCAAGGGGCTTTTTTGGGAGAGCACGGCTTGGCATTCTCCTACATCTTGTCACTAACAGCTTCAAGAATTAGTGGCAGCCTTTAGAGGTACTACTGTGTCCACACTCCTTGGAAAGCAGATTTACTTCTCATATTCTTTTTTTTTTTTTGTGGTACTGGGGATCAAACTCAGGACCCTGTGCTTGCTAGGCAGGCGCTTATTCCACTGAGCTATATCCCCAGCCCCAAGCAGATTTACTTCTCAAGTGTGAGCCTGGAAGGTCTTGTAAACCTACTTGAGTGGCTCATCCTATGACCTATGGAATAAGACATTATTTGGACATGGCCTGTGCTGTGATGAGGATTAGAGTCAGTGAAATAGGAAGCCCTTCTGAGGCAGGGAAGGCAGAGGGTGACTACAACTCGCTGGGAAAGTAGGCATGGCCCTATCCCCAGAAAACGCTGCAGAATTATTTCAAAGCCCCACACAGGGACTTCTCAGGAGAATTCAAGCAGGTTTTGGATAGGATTATCTGAACATGACACAAGTGTGGGAAATATAAAAAAGGAGTTCTTGGAATTGAGTGCTTGCCATTCTCTCTTCATGGTTCCTCCTATGCTGTACAGTGGTCCTGTCAAACCTTCTAGAGATGAGTCCCCAAGCTGCAACCCAAAACCCACTTATTTATCACAAACTACTAACAATGCAAGTCAATCCAAATACTGAGGTTTCAGCTTAGGAAAAAACTTCTTAAATTAATATATTTTTTCTTAAAAACAATGTATGTGTCATAAGTTTGCCATCACTGATGTAGGGTATAGGTTTTAAGTTTTCTTTTTCTAAATACTATGACAGGGCCCACATTCACTGAATAAAGCCTTTTTCCCTACTCTTAATAAAATGTGCTTAATGCCATCAATTTTGAATACAAAGAACCTAAAAATCACCTGTAGGAGGAGACTCCTTCACTCAAAAATCCAGTAGCACATTTGGTGTAGCCAACCAGGAAACTAGATAAGACAATTTGGGCATATTGTGTGCCCTGGGAACCCCAGGCTGGGGAATCCAAAGGGACTGTAGCTCCATGAATGGTTTCCCATGAATGGTTTCCTTGTGGCTCCATGAATGGTTTTCTGATGTATCCTACCCTTTGGGATGGTAAAAGAAAAGTGCAAGGCCTTTTTTTTCTAGATTGTAAGTGGCTTACAAATCTCCCTTTTTCTTCCCTGTTTCCAGTCACTCTACAGGAAGGAGTTCTATGAAATAGCCAGAAAGCCTGTTGTTAGAGTAGTATTTCTTTTTGTCCTCATGTTTCTGTCCTCGGGATTTTGCTATTCCTTTGGGTTGGGGGCTATTTAAGCTGGATAACAAGGTGTTTTTCCCATTTTAGTTCTTTCTGTGCTCACAGTCCCATCTGCACTTTTCCCCTACATGCCCTCTTTCTTGGTAAGTTTACCTCTGCAATTTTGATTCTTTACCTGACTGCCAGCCATGTTTGGATTTTGAGTCAGCCATGTGAATTCCACAGTGTTTGTTAACCATTTATTTTAAACTGGCCTCATGGTTACTGGGAAATACCACACTTTAGATAGGAGTTAAGTCTCTGATTATAAGGAACATGTGGACTTTCTCTTTTCTTCTGAATTAGGTTCTTGTTTGTCCTAGCAAAACTTAAAGGCATAGTTCTGATGGCCTGAGAAGAACCCAAAAACAGTCAGTGATGCTTAACTCAAGTGACTGAATATACAAAAGTAGAGGTATTCTTGATCTTAGAAATTTTAAAAGGATTTTTGTTCTTTAAAAGTAATTCTTCAGGCAGTAGAGACAGAAACCTGCATTTTTACTCTCTGGGTAAATGTAAGAGATACAGTGGTGCCTCTGTGATTGAACTTAATTGGTTCCACGAATATGGGGAGGGTGGCGGCAGTCGTGCTCATCCTGTGATGCTGTTCGCAAACAGAGGCAAGATTTTGCCAAATGCTTCTATTTGTAAACCAAATTGTACATGAACAGAAGCCTTTGTAAGCCAAGGTGCTGCTGTCCTGTTTCTCACCCTGTCTGAGTAGAGCCGTCAAGTGGCTCCGTGTGACTAAGGGCATTCTGGTGGCCAGGGAACACACTCTAATCTCACGATAGCTTCAAAAGGTTAAGGAAAGTCATCAAATGGCTCAACACCTTAATTCTAAGAAATTAGTAGGCTCCATAGTAGAGAATCTACCATATTTGCTTACTTCTATGAGAGATACTGGCATCATCCTACCTTTGGACACAGAGATCTGTCTAGTAAATTCCTGTAACTCACTATTATAGGTGACTAAGTTATTTAGAAGTATTGTAGGCAGCCGGATAGGGATATGCCTGTGAAAGTTCAGGCAGAAGACATCTGTGACAGGAGGGGCATTCACTAAGGCCAAGCTTCAAGAGAAAGAAAGGACTAGACCAATATATTCCAGCTGGGGATGAACAGCGGTGATTGACATTCTAAACATCAATAACTTTGTGGTGGAAGACTGAAACCTTCTTAACCCACCCCTTGTAGGAAAGTCCTAATGCATTCCATGTGCACTGGATAAATAACTTCCCAATTTGATCCCCATTTAATTAATATTACACCAGTGACTATACTTGTAGTCTTATTGGTTAACTATAGTTTTGCCCCACCTCACCGCCACCTTGTGATTACCTATTGGATCAATATTACTTAAGTGATAAACTTGTAATCTTTTTAGTGGATGATAGATTTTTTCCCACGATAAACCTATGTCCCCGTGTAAGGATTGTTCAGTAAAACACACTTGAGAAGCCAGGTTGTTGGACAACTCATTATCTAGGCCTCCACCTGTCCTTCTTAGAAACTAATTTTTTCTCAAATTATTCCTCTTGTTAACCTCCACTGATTCTAGAATTCATTCCTTGATTTCAGATAATATGCACTCAGGTTAGGAGTTATAATATTTCCTGTATGTTATTTTGATCATGTTGTGGTTTGTGTCTAGGTGCCTGCCCAAAGCCTCACGCAGTCCTGGGTTTTTGAGAGACTAGAGTTTGTGCTTGATTCATGGACCAATTCTGGGACTAAGGGTGTCAGTGCTGCACCAGCCCTAGGGTGCTCAGAATGCACACACATAAGGGACAGAGGTTTGCCTCTCCCTCCTCTTGTTGCTTATTTGTCTTCTGCCACCAGGAATGGCTGCCCTTCTGCTAAGTCAGTCTGCCCTGAAGTCACCAATTATGCACTGAAACTACAAACGGTACGCTAAAAAAACCTTCCCTCCCTTAATTTCAGGCATCAGGTATTTTATTTCATCAATAAGAGAAAAGTAAGATAGGTTACTTGGTGGTCATGTATCATTTTCCCTCTATCGTCACTATGGATCATTTGTAGGGCTCAAGTCAGGTCTCCTCCTGCATGAGACAGTACTTGAGGAACCCAAGATGTAGTCTTCTCTCTGTAGGCCCAAAGATGAGCCATGGGAAACCTCATGAGGCATGCCCTGAAAATTCCACTGACTTTGCTGCTAAACTGTACCTTTCATCAGTCGGAAAAGGTTTGGCTCTGACAGTCTGAACCAGGAACAACATACTTATTATTGGTGCCCCAGGGGAACCCAGGATTCTATAGCCCCTTCCTCCTCCTCAGACAGCCTTAAGTCCACTGGATGTGCACAGCTTTCAGCCCCAGAGGATACACACAAAATGGGGCTGTGTGCTTCTCTGATTCACAGCATACCACATCACGGTGAGATGTCCCATTCTTCTTGGCTACTTAGATTACTACAGATGAAAGACGATCCCATAAGAGGTTAAGAATGAAGGGAAGGAAATCAGCCTGGAGAGGCTCTTTTCCCTTGAACAGAACCAGACTGGGCCTATAACAAGGCCTAAAAATGATAGGATAACTGCTGTTACTCTCAGAATGAAAAGGTCTCTCAAGAAATCTATTAATTACAGGAAGGTGAATGGGGTCCTATATGGAACCCTTTGCTGAGTTCAGCAGTCAGTATGAAGATGAGGGTCAAAAGAGGCTAAAAATACAGTTGTCACGATTAAATGCGTTAGACTCACCCCAATCATTTAAGGGGAAACCCAAGGACAACTAAGGAAAGAGTTCCTGTGTTAAGTGCAGTAAGTCTGGACCCTGGGCACAGAACCTCACCAAGCCACTGCCTGGGCCTTGCTCTAAGTGTCAGGTGGCCAATACACCTGACTCAAGGTATTGGAGGGGTAATGGTTCCTGCTCATGGAGAGGGGCTAAGCCTGCCAAACCCCAATTTCTCAAGAAAGAAGAGGCCCAAGTACAACTTCCTTCACTGGAGTATACAGTGAATGTTTCATGATGAAACAAATCCCTTCTGTGTGTCATTTCAGAAATGTTTGTTCCATATGGGCGAGACGTTTTTCTAATGTGATAAGAAAGGACCTGGCAGCCAGTCATAAATCACTCCCTGGCTTGCTGATACTTTGTGAGTTCTCTTACTCTTGCAGGTGCCAAGGTCTGACGGTGGGCAATACCTTTGGTACTTTTGAGCCCAATTTCATAATTTTGTGTGTTTTTTAGACATTCAGGATACTATCACATAGTAGTATTAACGTGGGTGGCTTATGCTGACCAATTCCTTTCAATTATGGAGGCTAGAAATCACAGATCATGGTACCAGCATGATCAGGTTCTGGTGAGGCTTCCTCTGGGCTGCAGACTGCTGACTTCCCCTTTTATCTTGACATGAAGGAAATGGAGAGAAGGTGACTTCTTATGATGTCCTTTACAAGAACATTGATCACACTCACAAGGATGCCACCCTCAGCATATTGCCTCCTCTCAAAGGTGTCACCTACTAACACCATCACCATTGGGAATGGACCCTCAACTAATGACCTGAGGAGGGAAACTAGGATACAATTTAGAGCAGCAATATTTAAGCATGAGGGCTGAATCTAAACAAAATCAATTCCTCCCAGACTCATGAGCAGAGTGACACCAAGTACCGGGACTAAGGCTTTGAGCGTCATAAACCTGAGGATGTGGAGATGCCCTGTTCACCATGAACTCGCCCTAATTGGACGCCAGCCACATAGAGGAAAGACAAGCACAGTACGGGATCAGGGGAGGTGACCAGCACCATTCTTGGAGGTCTCAGACCCAGCTGCACTTGGAGCTTTGCCCAAAACTCCCCATGGAGGCAAAGGGCTTAATCATTTTCTTGATTTGAAGTGAGCCTTGAGTTTCTTTTCATCTCTGGCATCTGGAAGAGCCTGAAAGGATGCTTTTCATTTCACCAGTTGTTTTATTTGAAAAGATTCTCCCACATTCATATGCAGTGCCCTTGCTTGTAAAATAGGCACTAAAGGCATGCACACTGTTAGTTACATCCATAGTCCCAAAACCTTCCTTACACCAACTCGTTTCACCCGATGAAAGTGGTGAAATCAATAGCTTGCAGGAATTTTTAATTGTACCAAAATTGTACAATGAAAGTTCTTGAAGATAACCAGATATAAAATGTCCAGTGACTTGCTATAGCAGGAAGTCTGTAGTACTGTCTGCAAAGTAATGTCATGAAAATGAAAACTTGATTTTCATCCAGCACCTGGATTTAAGTTTGGTGTATACAGCAAACAAACACAGGTTTGGCGAAGATCAGCTTGGACAAGGAGCAGTCTATCAACCTGTTAGCAGTTTGCCTGTGAAAAGGCTTACAACAAGTTCCTACCCCTTCCCGTGGAGCATTGCTTTTCCCTGAAGGAGAGCTTCCCTGCCTAAGAGGCTACCATGCCCCGGTTACCCATAGAGGGGCCCTTCTTGCTGAGAATCAACTTGGTGGGTCCAGCGCGCCCTCTGGTGTCAGGACGGAGGTACTTTTCCCCCTGAAGCCTAGTCTTCACTGGGCTGCCTTTTCCTTATTTATCCTGCTGTTAGCTGTTTTTTCCTTAAAGCGCGCTCAATGTACTACTTTTATAAAAATCCCCATTTCAGCTGCTCCGTTTAGGAAACCTCTCTTAAACATCTTAGTAGA
Organism: Dinomys branickii; assembly: GCA_004027595.1. Taxonomy (NCBI): domain Eukaryota; kingdom Metazoa; phylum Chordata; class Mammalia; order Rodentia; family Dinomyidae; genus Dinomys; species Dinomys branickii. The sequence goes on along the minus strand of PVLD010019217.1, from coordinate 8,505 downwards.
AAGAAGGGTGTGATCGGCCTGACCTACAATAAAGGAAGCTGTGCTGTGCAAGTCGGCTTAGCCTGGTTCTTCAAATACATGATGGGGAGGAGCGTGAGAATGTCGTAAAAGGGAAGACGTGTCAGCAAACATAAGGCTCCTGCGTGGAACCTGACTCCAGCAAGGCAGTCACGAAAGGAAGCTTGAGAAACCAGCGAGGACATTTGGAGAGAGGACATGCTTGGTACTCTGCAGTAAACATTGGATCTATTTAGTTTTTAAAGTTATTTTAAGGGTTGTGCAGTGTAGATAGAGTGGTGTAATTCCGGAATTTAAAACAACCCAGGGAGAATAGCAGTGACACAAGGTAAGACTCGCAGTGATAGTTGTTGGAGCTGGTGACGAATACACCGAGGCTATCCTGTACGCTCTACTACTCTGTGTTTAAAACTTTCAGTAATATTTCTAAACAACAGTTTTCATCCTCTTGTGAACCGTGTTGACTGTTGGCAGCCTTCTGACAAATTATATACCCTGCTGCTGCTGCTGTGAAAGATTTTCCTGGGCCTCCTCGCTTATTGTTGAATAGAAGCTGGGGGTGCTCCCTGGCCTGTTGTAGGTATAGCCTACAACAGGTCTTAGCCTCAGAGAAAACAACGACCTTAGAACCTGATCCAATAATTGCTTTCTTGTCTGCCTGCGATCGCTGAAGGGCTGCCATGTATAAAGTGAGTAGCTGGGTGAATCTCCCCTGAGGCTTCTGATCCTTTGCATGACTGCACAATCTCTTTTACTGCTGCTGTGATAAGAACACAGCATGGGAGGGGAACGTTAGGGCAGCTGTTTCTCCACAGACAAAAAGGAGAAATGAGCACCTGACCCTAGCCTCAAGACAATAAAGCCAGACACAGTGTGACATGGCTGCAATTTTAGTACTAAGGGAGGGTAATTACACGTTCAAATCTAGCCTGGGCAACCTAGTGAGACCCTGTATTAAAAAAATAAAAAGGACTAGGGATGCAGCTTGGTGCAAAGGCCACAGGTTTAATCCTGAGTACTGCAATGTTATCCTGCAAAGAACATGTGATGTTACATCATCAACTCTTAACTGTACAGTATGGTTATGTAAGGGGATCGACTAAGTGCTGGGGGAAAGATAGAAATCAAAGAGATGTAATATAGTCAATGTTCTTTTAAGATTATTCGTTCCTATGTTGTCACATCCTCTGACCCCAAATTTAACCTTATTGTCATGACAATGCTCGTCTTTAAGAATTGGTAAACTGGTTTAAACACTATCTTGATTCCTAAGAAAATTCTTTTAACAGTAACCTAGAGGAAATTTCCCTCTTCCCCTTTTGCTGTGCTAATAAATCGAGCTGTTAAGAGGAAGAGTCCACAGTTGCAGTGTTTGCTGGTTTCCATGGTGTAATTCTCTTGCCTTGGCCTATTGAGGGGCATGATGTCATCACCCTTGTGATATCACCAAGTACGATCTGTGAGAAAATACTCACAGTTGGCTTTCAGAGCAGCCACAGCCAGCTCTTCCAGGCCACTGCTGCTGTCCCTGGCCACAAGTGAAAACTGCCTTTTAAACTGTGTTCCCCCAGAGAGATGCATGGATCAAGCGAACAGAGGATTCAGAAATCTCCCTCATCTATTCTACCATTTGATCTTTGACAAGGGGAGGAAGAACCTATGTTGGAAGACAACCAATACCACTTGTTGAATAGCTATCTGTTCTCAGAAGATTGAAAATGGACACTTAGCTTCTCACCATATACGAAATTCAAATCAAAGTAGATTAAAGATATAAACATTAAAACATTAAGCCTCCTGGGCGTTAAATAGGTAAAACACTTGAAGACGAAAGAGCAGGAAAGTCTTTTCTAAACAACATCAGTCACACAAGGAATAGCAGGGATCAAGAAATGGGGATATACCAGACAAAAAAGGTTCTGTACAGCAAAAGAATCAGAATGAAGAGACGACCTACAGGATGGGAAATGTTTTTGCCAGCTACTCGGACAGAGAACTAATGTCTAGAATATATGAAGAACTCAAGAATATTAAACTAAAGGACTCAGTGAAGAAGTGGGCAAGAGAAGTAAAAAGATACTTCACAGAGGAAGAAATACAAATGGCCAACAAACATGAAAAAAGGTTCAACACCTCTGGCCATTAGAGAAATGCAAATTAAAATAATGCTAAGAGTCCGTCTTACTCCAGAAAGAATGGCATCGTTAATCAGTCAAGTAATAAGAAATACTACTAGTGTGGCTGTGTGGAAAAGGATCCGTTCTGTATTATTGGTGGTAATGCAAACTAATACAGCAATTATGGAAATCAACATGGAGGTTTTGAAAGGACTAAAACTCAAAATTCCATATGACCCAGGTATCCCCCTGCTAAATATTTTCCTCAAAGAGCTTAAGTCATCATACTACAGTGGTATATATATACTGTGATAATTACGTGCATGTATTAACTTATGAAACACCCAACTAAACTGGCTCGGCGTAGTTCTGGGTCTTAAGAAGACCCGCCCTAGGGAAGATTGTCACCAGAATGGTGTAAAGAAGCAGCAAAGGAGCTGCTGCTTGGGAGGAGCTCTGGTCTTTCTTCATCTTGGACATCTCCTGGCTTCCAGTGCAGACTCTTCAGCCCCCAGCACCAATATTCAGCCTTCCACTGCAGGCCCTGTGGCCTCCTAGTATGGACTCCGATGGGGCATTACAGTGAGCTCCAGGCTCCAGATGGATCCTTCAACAGGCCTTCAACGTTCTTCTGCCCATGCCTCTTGGCAGCCACTGTGATTTCGTACATATTCGTATATCTGTAAGTAAATGTATTTTTCTAGTAAACACTGACTAATTCAGATTTTGGTACCAGAGTGACTCTAGAGAATTGTGAAGATGCAATTCTTTAATAGTGTTAGTATTCCCCACAGAATTAGGTGAAATCATGGCATCTTTAGGTCTCATCACATTAGACAGCCAATTTAGGAACCCCTAATAGTCCTTGGTGTTAACTGTACGAAGTAATACTCATGTATATCCATTTGCTTATCCTAATCCCCTCCTTGAGAGATAGAAGGAATTTAGCAACTCCATATAGGAAACTTCTGAATATTTTTGGCAGAGTGGGAAGTGTTGCTGGCTGATCTTACGACCGCTGATAAACTAGTGAAGGAAAGCAATGAGTCCAAATCATGCACAGGAAACTCAAAAGTTTTCTGAAAATGAGGACAAATTAATAGAAGAAAATGAGCTCAAAGATTCAAATTCCCAGCTCCAGATATACATATAAAATTTAAAAGTTTCTAAGTGTATCCTGAAAGACAATCCTCTGTGCTTTAGCCCCAGGGCCAAAGTTACAGAATCCCAAACACAGGCCCTCATGAGTTGACTGGCCAAAATGCAGCATGAACTTAATGCTCAGCCTTGAACGCTATCTGAAGCACAGTTGAGGACATGCATCTGAGAAGAATGGGATCCCATACACCAGGATAGGGATGTTTGCTGGGCTACTGAGGATATTGAGCTCTAGGATGAGATTATTTAGCTAAAACTATAGATAGCACTTCTGGGCCTCATCATCGTCCAGAAATGTCCACAGTTGTAACCCCATGGAAAAGTTGCCGGAATTCTAATAAGTTAATTATAATTTATCACTTGAATGACAATACATGGTGAGAATAAAGACACTAAGGCATATTGTGGTTGTGGGGAGCAAGGGGTTCTAAGTCCAGTTAGAATGATGAATAACTGTAACAAAGGCCTTGACCCAGGGCTGAACCCAGGTTTATTCATTCATGAAGAGAGGAGTGGCAGGAAATAGGAGTGATGTGAGCTGAGCTAGGTGGGCAGACTGAAATCACCTCTGCGGGAAGGAGAGACGGATGCAGAAAGAGTAAGCTGCCTGTCACAGATTGGGGCGATATCCAGTGTGTTTAGGTATAGGTGCTTCAGTTTTAGTGTGTAACTTCCAAGCCCTGAGAAGTCCTAGCCTCTTTGCTAGAGGTTAATTCTCTAACTCTCACATTCTAGTTGGGAGCTGTAGGTGGAACATCACTGACCTGTCACAGTGCTTTAAGGACTACACATCAGCACCTTGGCTACTCCCCTTTGCATTGCCCAAAGCCAGTTGAGGGGTTAAAGACAAAACTTCACCAGGCCTACGCATATCAATACATGGAAATAGGGCCAGGCTCTGCCAAAATGCAGGCAATTGCTCTTCTTTTAGGGAGAATCATCCAGGTGGTCCTCCCCAAGACCACACCTGTCCCCTGTGATATTGCCCTCTTTAGTATATCTGAGGGAACACATCCTGTGTTGACCAAGCGTGGTAAAGCTGACACTCCTCTGGACCCACATTCATCACCCATTTTTGCCTATTGGCCTATAATCGGGCTCAAATTTTAGAAGTCTCCTAGTGGTGAGGTAAATAATGTGACCCACAAAGACTTCTGACATTCTCCCAAAGACCCTCTTGAGTTTTATAACTCTCATAAACAGATATCTGATGAGCAGGTATGGGAATGGATTTTATAGGTGTGGAATAATGATGGCAAAAGTATACACCTGAATTGGGCTGAGTTTAATAATAAGGGTTCATTAAGCAGGGATTTTGAATTTAATATTGCATCTTGTGGAGAAAAAAAAAAGGCTAAATATTTTATTTGGCTAGTTGGCCAAAGTATAGGTCAGAAGATGCCATTGCATAGTTTATTGTTGATGGGGGCAATCAGGCTTAGGGTAGTGAGCATGCTGGAGTGTATTTGTCATGTCAAACCTAATCTGCCACACAAGGATGATCCAGAAAGTGTACCCTTCACTACCACCTTGAGGAACAGGGAAAAGATTTGCGAGGGGAGCATCTGCATCCCTGAAGGGCCCTGTCATTGCTCTTTCCTGCATGCCAGATCTTACAGTGGGGACTGTGATCCCTCAACTGGGAAACTTACGAAAAATGCGTTCAGTGGAATCCCACATTGGTGGAGGTGAGGTGGCAGCACTTCATCACAAAAGGCAGGGTGCATGTACTCACTGTAATGGACAGCAAAAGCAGAAAAATGATTATATGGTGAGAGGTGTGTAGACCTATGACACTGACTGATCATCCATGGTATTCCCAAAAGTGAAATAGATGGGAAACCTATAAAATTTTTCCTCATGTATATAAGTTAAAATTTTAAAGGCAAGTGAACAGCAATGCCATTTTCCTAGCATTTCAACATTTGTTAAAAGTCCAAGTATCAAGTGTTCTCTAAGATTTAAGGCAAACTCAGCTGTGAGTCTCTGTACAAATGAAAAGAAAGTCAAAGACTTCCAACGTACAATGCTGATACAAGATAAATATTACCATTCCAAAAGGTACACAGAGAGGGATGCAAAGGAGTAGGACCAAAGCAAGTCCAATCTCCAGCAGGGCAAACAATAAGGCCTGCATTTCCATGTGCAACATTCAAGGCACTCTGTGACAAGAAATGAACTCCAGAGGGCTTTGGCAGCTCCAGAGTAAGGCACTTCTGGTAGCTGTAGCTCCCCAGCCCGCTTTCTTGGGCCTGCTCTGTTCCCTCCTGTGGTTTTCCTCAGATGATCATGTTCTTGAGTTCTGTTGTAGGCATAGGTTCTCTTAAAACTAGCTGTCAACAGAGTTCAATGCAGACGATTGAACAAGACCCATCTCACCATGCACTACACTAAAATAAAAATAGAGCAAAGTCCTAATATTAAAGCATTTATCCTACTGAAAGATGAAATTGGTAAGGCTCTTAACAATAGGCCTAGGCAAGAACTTTCTGAAGGGACTCAAACTGCATGAGAAATGATATCAACTCAGCTCATGGGATTTCATAAACAGCTGCACAGCAAGGGAAGTGGGGAGAGAACCCACAGAACAGGAAATTTTTTTCAGCTGGTATTCCTCCGCGTGAAGGAGCTTCCACGGGGTAAGGGAGATTACTTGCTCTTGATGCCTTAAGTCTCAGAGGCCTCAGTGTCTTAGTTAAAGATGGATTTTCGGGCATGTTTCATAGGATAGGTCCTTCTAGGAACTTCGAAGAGAGAAGGCCTTGGGTAGACCTCTTGGTTCTTGTCCTGGGATCCACTGCCACTTTTTTATTTTGTAATTTTTGGATCAGCTGGCGTGACAGGGGTACATGGCAGAGAAAAAATAGCTCATGACCTGCCTGTGAAAACTAGAGAGAGGCTAACAGGGGAGGGAGGAAGACGGCTTCTAGGCCTCGCCCACAGTGCCCCACCTCGTCTGAGAAGGCTTTGCCTCCCAACTTCACATTAAGGTAGAAACACAGTGGATGAATCCAGTGACAAGTATTGTGTCCAAGGGTGTACTGACTCTCGAAAGTCCCACCTGTTGGAGCAGCAGATTTGGAGGGTCTATTTAGTTTAAGACAGTAGGTGCATCTAGGTGAAGAAGCCTACACCTGTTGCATCTAAAGCTACTTCAATAGTGATACTCCTTTGGGACTTTACAGTTCCCATGGAGCTCCAGATTATAGAACTGACACATGAAGCACTAACCCTGGGAGGAAGTACAGATCTGGACTGCAAGGGATGGTCTTAAGTCCTTCAGGACCTGTGCCAATTTGTCACAGACCTGGGCAAATTTCCTAGGCTGCACAAACTCTGTTGGGACATTGGATTCATGGCTCTCCGGGGGGCAAGATACAGCCCCTGGGTTAACTGGCTTGCTCAGAACAGCAGTGAAGCACAGCAGGACCTGAAGGTTCCCCAGGGAAAAGTGGTTCCCATAAGAAGTGAAAGTCTTGAGGTGACTCAGGGCAGTGGCTCAGGGCACTAGGAATAGGGTCTCCAGGGTGTTAGCCAGTTTGTGTAGCAGCAGCTGGAGTGTGTTGGGATGAATGACTTCAGTGAAAACCTACTCAGCATCAGAGACTTCAGCTGGCTGGCACATTGGAACAGATGCTTCAAGTCAGAAACCTTCAATGTACTTGAACTCAAGGAGAGGACTTTGAGGGGTGTGTGGCCCCTGATGATCTAATGCAGATTTCCATGTAGGAAGAAGACTTCATTCAAATGAAGCTCCCAGAGAGTTTGCAGCTGGAATATCACTTGTTTTGTGAGGGTGAAGTGAGAAATTCTGGACTCAGGCTACTGAAGTGAAAGGTGTAAAGGTTTCTCATCTTCTTGAGCCGAGGAACAAATGCTACTGTGCTTCTGTGACCCCAGCCAGTGAATATGTCCAGCTCACAGAGTCCAATTGCACAGCAAGCAGAAGCTTGAGGATCATAAAGACAGCGGTAGACTCCAGCATCACCTCACAGTGCAGGTGTACTGAAGCTTTTCTCCTTCTGACCCAGTTCAAGAGGCAGAGTTGTAACTGATCCTCAGTGGCTCAAAGTACTCGAGCCTTCGATACAAAGGTGTGTGAATATACTCAAGATTGGCTTTTTGTCAGTTAACCCAGGCTTTCCTTTTTCCTTATTCCTGGCTGTGCTGATGGCTCCAGGCCCTACGATCTGGAGGTCCTGGTGTCCATCCATCCAGTCCAGGACCTGCAGGTTTCCCCTGCTGTGCTGAACCTTCAGGGAAAGCTGTACATCAAGTCTTTCCAGCAGGGCTTCCTGAGTTCTTAGGTTTCTCTCTTGTGCTGTGAATTCTCCAAACTGAATTTGTGGGGCCATGGGTTTCCTCAGATCTATCAGGGTCCTCAAAGGAGGCAGGAGATAGGCCACGCCTGCACCATGGCTGTCAGGACCTCTTTCTGTTTTCCCATGAAGGCATTCATAAATAACTTATAGAAGATCACGGGGGCAGGTCATGCAGAGCACTGCTGGCTATGGTCTGACTCCTCAGCAGGCTCCGCTTGGCCGGCTCAGAGTCGGTAGACTCTCCATATCCATCCTGAGACACCAGGTGCAGATTCCGGTGAGGGTGAGGGTGATGTGGCTCAGGAATCCCGGCAGGACTGGCAGCGAGTGGAAGCTCCAGGACTCTGCACTGTTACTCTCACCTATGGAGGTTTCCTTTGCCTCTCAGTAAGGCTCTGTGGTCCCCATCCTAGGGCTAATTAAGGGCCAGGTGGCAGGTACAGGCTTGGAAGGAAGATTCTTCACTCTGGTTTGTCCTGTCCTGGTGAGATGGGCAGGAGACGCTGCTGGTAGCAGCGGTGGTGACTGTACTTGAAGGGTGGTGTTGAGGGCTCAGCTGGGAATCTGAGACTCCTGTACCCAGGAACAGCTCATCTTCTCTGCTCATACCAGTCCTTGGGGTCTCTGTGTGTCGGAGTTCCCTAACTCATTACCACATCAAATGAGTGGGCTAAACATTCAGCAGGTGCACCAAAGCCCAGGGACTCTCCTGGGCTGGTGATAAGGTGGCAGCTTTTCTGGTGACTATGCCGCAACAGTCAGCAAACTGGGGCAAGAGATTCTCCGCCTGCCTCCTGTGTGTTAGAACCGCCTGGACGTGTCTTGTCCATAACACTGAGACACACTTGCATGAATACTAGTTTTCAGTTGGTCTCAGGAAAATCTGGGGA
>PVLD010019216.1:0-37000 GCA_004027595.1 Dinomys branickii | reverse complement strand
TTTGAGAAGATTAATTGTATGACTAAATTTGCATGTCTGTATATGGGTTCATATATTTACACTTCGAAGATATCAATGGATAAAGCAATAACCACTGTTGAGACCATGTCACCTTGTCTGTAGATTAGTTGTGACTGTACTATTTTTTATGCTAACTGGTGTCTGTTTGTTCGTATGTTTTTGTACTTTTATTTAAAAAAAAAAGAATGAACTCATTTATTAAGGGAGATGATGAGATGATCTAAGTAAAGATCATCTAAGTAAAGATCAGCTAAGTAAAATACTAATACAGCACTTTTCTGAAAGCAAATTTGACTTTTCTCTTAATAATCAAGCTCTGTTCCCTGTGAGCCGGATGCAGGTGAACTGCCAACTAGTCTTGTTTGGAAAAGGGTATGTGACTGGGAGGGAGGCCCATACCTGAATTATGAATTCCTGACAAGGACACCACAGCTTTAGGTCCTGGAAGCTATGCCTGTGGAGCACTTCCAAGAGATACAACAGTAGCTCCTGGGTGACAGAATGACTTAAGCTAGGACATTCCCAGGCCCACCCAATTGGAGTCTTACCTCTTCACACCTGATCCATCACCTGAGGTGCTTAAGAGACTAGTTTCTGGATGACACTGAAGACCATTCTCACGAAGAAGAGCACTGTCCACTATGCTGCCCTCCTGAGAAACTATGTTTCATGCTCTGCTCTTCAGAAGGGACATGTACTAAGTACAACCTACGAAAGTCTTACCTCTGAATGTTTAGTTGAGCCTATGCTTAGCTGGTTGTTTAAACCCAAGAAAACCAGGAGGTGGGCATCACAAGCTTTTTAAAAATCTAAAAATAGAAGAAGAGCAAATTGAATACAGTTGCACATTGAAATAGCAATATATTATGACCAAATATGTCTTACTCTAGGAAGGGAGGATGGCTTAATATTTGGGAAACTATTAAATAATTTATCATAAGAAGTAGTTGAAGGATAAAACTCATGATTCTGATAAGGACTTAAAAGGTATCTGACAGCATTTAGCTATTATTCTAATAAAAATTCAGTGTTTTAGTTACTTTTTGTCTTGTTGCTGAGATAAAATATTTGACACCCAAAGGTAAAGCAGGAAAAGTTCATTTAGGTCACAGTGTGTAAAGTTTTCATTCCATAGTTGGCTGGCTCCAAGGAAGAGTGGCCTGGCAGAAGGTCATTGCAGAGGAGAAACAGTCCATGGCAGGCAGAAGGCAACAAGCAGGCAAGCAGCAAGTGATAAGCAAGGACCCTCTTTCTGTCCCTTATATCTTATCCAAGCTACCACCCTCAGAACAGGTAGCACTCACACCCAAGGTAAGGTAGCCTTAATCCTAGCATTGCACCATGGATCAATTCCAGCATCGCATACTTGATCCCAGCATCACACACCCTAGATTCAGCCACCTCCAAAAAGCCCCACCTATGACCATAGGAGGCTTTTGGGAGACATCTAGATAAAAGCCATAAATCTTAGTAAACTAGAAATTCAAATGCATATTCCCTATCATGAAATTAATAGCAAAAATGACAATTAAGTGGAAAACATTAACAGTATTTCCAATAAAGTGAGGAAAGTGACAATAATGTCATTGCCACAATTACATGTTTTTAGTTCTATCTATTATCAATGAATAAATAAATAAATAAATTCCAGGTGAGGTAGCATGTGCCTACAGCCCCAGTGCTCAAAAGGCTGAGGCAGGAGAATTGCCATGAGTTTGGGGTCAGCCTTAGCTACATGGTAAGTTTAAGATCAGCCTGAACTGTAAAGTGAGATGTTGTCTCAAAAACCAAGAACAAACAACAAAAAAGAGAAATAAATGAACAGAATATTCTAAAGAAGTTGATTACAGCAGTGATATTCTTTAATCAATTCATGGGCAAACTGTGGTCCATGAACAGGCTGTCTGTTTTGGTAAATAAAATTTTATTGGAACAAAGCCACATTGATTCATGTGTTTCCTATGGCCACCTTTTTGCTACAAGAGTTAAATAATTGTGACTAACTTCATATGTCCCACAAAGTCTGAAATATTTATTACCTGGTAGTTGAGAATTTGGCTGACCCCTTGACTAGAAGAACCATTATTTGAACATGAAAACATTTACTTTCAGGGAAACCCCACAAAGAATCAGTTGAAAATTATTATAATCAGAGAGTTCAGTAGTTGGTGGTGTTCAACAAAAATAGAAACATTCATAATTCTTCTACTGTGTTGATACATCATTTAATCTAACTCCTCATTCCTTCTCATATCCATGTCCTTTGCAATAGTACTGTTCAAGACCTGAACAGGGGATAAGGTGACCTATTTTGGTGGTTGGTCAGTTATATGACTTGTCAGCATTGGGATATTGGCATATGTAATGGAAACAGGGCCCTAGGCAAGACTGAGCATAGGGTTTAATATATTTTGTCCATTACATTGGAAAGATGTGTCTATGTTATCCTATCAGCCCAGGGTATGTGAGAGCAAAGGGCTTCAGTCAGGCTTGAATTAGATAAATCCATCATATGTAAGGGAGCCAGGCTAAATTCAGTTCAGCTGTCTCATAAAACCCAGCCAAGCCCAAGAGATATATGTAAAGTTAATGAACATTGCTGAAGCTTGTAATATTGTGGATGTTTGTTACAGAGCAAAACTAGTATACTTAAATATTGGCAAAAACAAAAAATATATACCCTGTATATAACAGGTATTAAAATGGAAAATATCACTCCTTTCTTTACACTTTAATGTCCAACTGGTAACTTATCATGGACTCTCAATGTTTAATAAGATATCTTAAACTGAGGGTTTCAAAGTAAATTCACCCCACCCCAACCTCTCCATCTCAATGCCTGCAGTATTCCTTATGTCAGTTCAAGGTCATTCTGTCAGCTGCCTGGGTCAAGTACCTCTGAGCAATTTAGACTCCTGTCTCTCTCACATGCTTATCCAAGCAATTAGCATGTCTTTTTGGTTCTACCTTTAGACCATATTCAGACTGAATATTACACTCTATCACTGTTGCTACTGTCTTGGTCCAAGGCACCATCCTCCCTCACAGGTAATATCTCAATGGCATTTTCGCTGATCTCCTAACTGAAACATGATCAAGTCTTCCATACTTGTGTCTCTTGTCCCAGGTATTCTCCATGCAGCAGTCAGAATATTCTAAAATTTAGGCCAGCTCATGTCACCTTTCTTCTTATAGCCCTCCAGTGGCCCCTACCTTAGAGAGAAGTCTTAAGTCCTCCTCACTGCCTATAAAGCTTTCTATGATTTGGGTTTTCACTCTTTTCTTGACTAGCTGTTCCCCTCCTTTCCATTCTGCTATAGCTACACTAGCTTCCTTGCTGTTCTTCCTGTGAGGTGGGCACACGCTAACCTCAGGGCCTTTGTCTTCCCATTTCCTCTGCCTGAAGTGTACTTTCTCCAGGTATCTGCCCAACTTACTCCATCGTTTCAGTTGGACCTCTGGTCAAATCACCGTATCACAGAGGTCTTCACAGGATGATGAGGGAAGGAGCTCCCGCCTTCTACCAGTCACTGCACACCCCTGGCTTTGTTTTTCGTGGCGCTTTTCACCACTTATCATAATACCGATGCGGACATGCACTCTTTGTCTTTCTCCACTTTCTAGAATGTGCATTTACAAGACCAAGAACTTCCTTTCATTCACTACTTCATCCCAAGAGCCGAAAATAATGTCAGGGTATAAGTTCTCCGTAAATATTATTGAACAAACAAGTGACTTTAGGAATAAAATTCACAAAACATGTGCAGAACCTGTGTGAAAGAAACAAAACTATAAAATTGAATTGAGAGGATTTAAAAAAAAACTGGAATATCTACAGATGTCTCATCTTCCTAGATAGAGTCAATATTTCCCCCCAACTCACTTTACATTAGACACAACCTAGAATTTCTTCGGAAGGCTCATCAAAAAGGTCTTGACTATTATAGGCAGAGCTACTAATGTTTGCAGCTATCTAAAACACTCTTAAAAATGACAAGTAACAAGAGGCAGGCAGGTATTCTCTGCCACATATTAAGGTATATAGAAAGCTATAGTACAGAGACCATGGCACAGTACTATGCTACCAGCGCATTGGACCCAGCTATGGTATCTTCCAGAAATACACCTAAGCAAAAGTGAAAATTTAGTACTCCATAAGATGGCGTTTCAAATAAGGACGGAGAAGAGTTATTTAGCCAATAATGATAGTGATCAAACATCAAAGAAAAAAGCTAGATTCTGTTTATATTGTAAGAATAAATAGGATATATTTGAAAAACAAAGTTATGCAAGGAACTCTTAAAAATTAGTAGGTAAAAGATAAATATATCAACAGAAAATTACCTGGGCACAACCAGATAACTTACAAATGAAGAAAGACAAAAGAGCAATAACTCATTAATTCACGGAGTCAACAAATATGGATTAGCATCACATCTATGCCAGACACATTGGCCAAATTTAATAAAACTCAATACACATCATTGGCAGAGATGTTCGAAGCAGAGGATTGATAGGGTTATTGTAAATTGTAAATTATCTTCTGGATCTTTCCGAAGGGCAGTTTTGCACTGAAATTTCTTGACCATCAACTCAAGTCTAGAATTTACATTATCGAGTCTGGATGTGGGAACTGGAACTGAGATGGTCATCGGATAGCGACGAAGTAAGGTAAGACCAATCCACAGGGAGCAGCACTGTGCTCTATAATATCTGTCCTCTACAACATCTCCAACTATGCTGAGGCCCACGCTAGCCACAGAATTAATGTTTTCCAAGGAGGGGAAATTTCTTCTTTGCTTTCACCAGGGTTAATTGGTTTTTCTGTGACTTGTGGATAAAGCATCCTTGATGGCACCGAGCATCACTCTTTGCCTTAGAATCTTTCAGACTTACTTTCTGTTTCTTTCCAACAACTACTTCTGTGGGGATCAGGCTGCTTCCAACTCTGCTAACACCTTGATGTTGGATTTCTTGTTTCTAGAATTGTGAGACAATAACTCTGTTACTTTAGGTCACCCTTTTTTTGGTCTGTGTTATGGTAACCCTAGGACACTAATATAATCCCTATGGAATCTACCTCCAAAGTCATAAATTGCCCCAAAGTCGTAAATTGACTTTCTGATTATGTTAAGTAGACTTGGAAGTCAGACTGTAAAGTATGTCAATGGAAATGGATATTGGTATGTGACACTGCAGATCAGAGCACAGGTTGTGGGTTTCGGTAAATCCTGTTCAAGTTGCTAGGTATATGAACAGGACAACTCGCTTAGTGACTCTGAGCTTCAATTTCCACATACATAAAACGGAGTTGTTAATAAAGACTGTTGGGAAGGTCAAATGAGATGATCTATAAAGCACTTAACATGCTACTTTGGATATAGTAATACTTAACAAATTCTAACACCTTCTTCACTGTACTCCAAAAGAGATGTTCTCATCTTTCTTCAGCTAGATAGACAACAATGAATTGGCCATAGCAAAAGGGAGACCCATATGTCTGAGTTTCAAGTTTCAAGCAGTGATAGACTGTGCTGAGGAGAGGGTGTAAAAATTCCATTTACAAGGATGGCTTGGACTGAACCAGCAGGGAAGCATGAGTAGGTCTTCCAGCTTGAGAAAACTGTGTGGAACCCAAACTGGGAGCAGCGGCCCTGCAGGAAAGTAGGGCCAGAATTCACTTAGCAGAGAGGGGGTGTCCAGTTAAAATTCACCCTCCTTCGGGAAGAAGTGCACACAATTACCCCACCACACTTGGTTGAGAAATACTGATCTAGAAAAAAACGATTTGACTAAGAAATTAGTGCTTGGGCATTCTTCTAACTAGTAATCTTTTGCCTGTTTAGAGTAACACGCAAAATGAGTTACTTAGAAATTTCGTGCCTTTTGGGAGTGGGGTGGGGCTCATTTTATTCTGTGGCGTCCTAGAACAAATAACAATTATAGTACATTCCCACAGGACAAAAACCATGACACATAAGCTTTTATCACAAAATTAAAAAGTTAAGCTTTATCTTTGGAACAAAATAAATGGTTGATTATTGTCTATTGTCGTTTATTGTAAAATATGTTATCTCTGTTAAATCTTGGTGTGCTTCCCACTCTCCAGTCTTTTTGATATTTAAAATAGGTTAGTAATTTCTCAGCTGGGCATATTTCCTCTGTAGGAGATCATTTGCATACTTGCATTATGATACTGAGAAAAATCCTAGAAGCTAGACCTCAAAAGTTGTTGACTGTCTAGATAAACATCTGCTGTTTTACGGTGGTGTGAACTGCAGAGCTACTCGTAGTCTCTGCTCTTTGCTTTTCCATAACTGAGTGGGTGGGGAAATGGGGATGAGTTAGCAGCCTAACGTGTCTCTCTCTTTGTTTCACCCTCTACAGAATGGGACCTCCCCACACACACATTACACATGCAACTCTATGATGTCAAAAGGCAGGCGGAATTCAAAGGGGCTGCAGTGATTCTCTAGACCTGCACCACAGCAGGAAGTTTACTTACAGCTGCCTCACTCTGCAAATGCTTTCCATGTTCCGGTTTTTATAATGGTATATCTGCTTGGCCTTTGTTAATCATCTGCTATAAATTTAATAAACTTTTATAAAATTAGTTATTTATGTGTTTTACCAGTAATTCCTGAACACTTAAAGGAGGCCAAGCCCTGTGAATACAATGATGAACAGGATCAGTCATAGCATTGACTTCCACGGAACTCAATTCTTTAGGAGTAACAGGCCCTAAAAGAGACTAAAAGAGTGATGCGCCTATGAATTTATGATTGTCTTTCCCATTTCTGTGAAGAATGTCCTTGGTATTTTGATGGAAATTGCATTAATTAGCAAACTGCTTGGAATATTATAGACATTTTAACAATATTAATTCTTAATTCTCCCAATGCATATACATGAGAGATCTTTCTTTTCTTCTCCTTTTCTTTCTTTTTCCTTTTCTTTTTTTTTTTCTTTTTGGTATATGTCTTCTATGTCTCATCAGCATTTTGTAAATTTTCATTACAGGGGTCATTACTTCCTTGGTTAAATTTATTCTTAGCTAAGTTTTTGTTTGTTTGAAATTTCACTGTGTTGTCTAGGCTGGGCTCAAGCTTCTGGGCTTAAGCAATCCTGCTGTCTTAGCCTAGTATGTAGTTGATATTTTGAGTGGGATCATTTTCATGATCTCTTTATCAGCAAGTTCATTATAAAAATGCTCTGAGGAGATTCCTTTCCTGGTGTGGGGAGGGTTGGGGCACACTGGTGCTTAAGAAGGCTGAGGAACCGACCCAAGGGTCACCCACGCTCAGGGATTGCTTTTCCCCAAACCAGCTCTTGGGAATGGCAGGGCATGGGGTGCCGAAGGCCAGCTGGTCTGGCTAGGACATGGTCTGGAGAGGAAAGCAACATGTTGTACTGATCAAAACATGTCGCAAGCCTACCTGTAGAGGAAAATGAGCTGAAAAAGCAGCTGTTTGGGTACATTTTGACAATGAGCTAACCAGTGTTCTTTTAGAAAGCACAAAGGACAGATCCCGGATGTTGCAACAAAGTGTTTGCCTGAACCTGGGATGCTTTCTAGGATTTTTGCTGAATGCCTGCAAAGGGAAGGTATGCAAATCAAAGCTGTGGGATGATTCAGGGAATTTAGCACAAAGTCATTTCCCTTTACCTTGTTTTCCATCAAGATACCAGTTCTCCACAGCACAGCCACATTTTGACCATTTGTCATCGTCCTAAAGAATAATACACTATGAGAAAAACAATCTTGCCACCCATTCTTGCAACAGTGCGGAGGAAACCTTATGGGGATTTGTCCCTGGTGGCTACCATAACTCAAAGTGCTGAGTCAAAAAATCTCTCAACCCTTTGAGTCTATCTGATGGAAGATATGCTTTCTTACCTGCACTTACCTCCCAATACGTACCCTAGAAATTAGTTCTAAAACCTTATAAAATTCCAGTTTATACACCCTTTTCTATTTTAAGAATTATGCTTCAAATTAAAGTTTTAACTTAATGATCACTGGGTGAGAATCCATGATTCCTCAGGTACCTCTCTAAGTGATGAGAATGTGGGGCTAAAGTAGAACTCAAAACTACTAGAATACTGGACTATGTGGCCTGGTGCGAGACCCAAACAAAAGGCACACATACAAGTGGCACAGTGAGAGGGTTAAGAGCTGTGCTTGGGAGACAGAATTCTAGGCGTGAATACAGGTTCTGTGGCTTCCTGGTTGTGTGACTTCAGGCACATTACTTGCTTCTCTGTGCCTCAGTTTTTCTTTCTATAAAATAGTAGGGAGAATTGTAATATTTGCCTTTTACAGCCACAATGAAACTGCGTTCTGGCTCATAGAGATAAACACAGCCACATTAAAGGGCCCAGAAGCTAAGAGGTAGATGTTTCAGAGGTTAGAAAATGAGGATGACAAATTAGTACCTGTCTTGCTTGGCCATATTACATGGCTTAATTTACATAAAGTGCCTGGAATTGTGACTGATATGTAGTAAATGCTCAATAAATATTCACTCTCAGTGGATGTGATAATCCCAGCACACTAGAAGACTGAGCAGGAGGATCACAGCCTGGGCAACTTGACAAGATCCTTCTCAAAAGAAAAAATGGCAAAAGGGGTAAGATGTGAAGGAGTCTGAACGCCTCACCCTAAGCTGACCAGAGACCACTTCAAGCCATCCCGCTCTGCTTTTCCCCTGTTAACAATGTATAACCACGGGTTAATAAGGCCCAACAGCTCCACCCCGGAACTCCCATCATTCTTCAGCCTGCTCCCAACGGGCAGTCACCATTCCCTGTGCTTTCTCAAGCCTTGCTCCTGGCAGGCAGCCAAAACTCCTTTTCACTTTCCAAAAAGTTCCTTTCATAGCCCCCCTTCATGCTCATGACCCTCTAAGTGACCTAGCCTGCACGAAAGTGACTGGTCTGGGCTGGGTGCCGGGGCAATCCCTCTCAGGTTTGTTCTGAAATAAACTTGTCCTGTTGACCTTGTGCCTTTGTTTTTTCCTCCTTTTATCCTAATAGGATGTAGCTCAGTGTGAAGGTTCTGGGATTCAGTGTCCAACACCACACACAAAAATTAGCCTGGATGATACTTTAAGTACCAAGTTGGTTTGGTTTGGCTTGACCTGATGCTCCATGTAAGGTCCGTAAAGGAGCTCAGAAATGGCCAGCCTGGACTCCACAGTAAAACCCTGTCTCACAACAACAACCATTGCAACAACCAGATACAAAGGGACATTCCAGGCCCGTTTTTAACAGGCACTGCTGTAGCATCATTGTACTTACTACTGTAAATTTCCTCCTTCAGATCCCTGTACAGAAGTTTTTTCAGCTGTATTTGCTCAAGGTGCAGAGTTCGCTCCATCGCATGAAAGACATTATGAAGATTTGGGAATACAATATAGCAGGACTGAGACCATAACCACTTAAAAAAAACCCCAGAGGGAGGAGGGGTGTCCTACCACACTGTTCATCCTACCTGCCCGCTCCTTCCGCTGTTCCTTTTTCAATACCACACCCAAAGGTGGTTGTTCCTTCAGCATTTCCAATAATGCAAGGAAGGAAAACACAGACCTAGGCTTTCATGGAAAGTATTGTAACTCTCAGAATCCTAAAAATGTGCTTTTGAGATATTTAACTTTTCCTTCAGCATCATGAAACTCAACTTTGTGAAAAGCATGTTCTAAGGAATGCTATTTCCTGGCACAACATTATCTTTGTCAAGTGACTCAGTGTGTTTTTTTATTTTGTTTTGTTTTTTCAATATGAAGTGGCCCCAACTTACAGAGAAAAAGTGGGCCTCAGGTATCATCTTGATGACAGGGATTTTCCCTGTTTGAAAGGGACTTTAAATAAGGCTGGTTTGGAAGGTGTCTGCAAGCCAAGGGAGCTCCAGTCCTCTGTCAAGATGCTTCTAGCCACAGTCCTCGCCTCTGCCTTGCTGCTCTGCTCCGTGGCCGGCCAGCAGTGCTCCACTTCTGCGGGAATCAGGGACATCACCTACCTCATCAACAATCTGCAGGTAGGCTGCAGGGCTACCGGGGTGCGGGCAGGGAGGACAGCAGCTGACCATGGCGCTGAACTCTCTGCACACTCATGTGGGTTTTCGTCTCTCCCTGCTTTAGAAAGATCCACTGTCCACATGCAGCTGCAGGGCCAACGTGAGTGACTGCTCTTTTTTAAGAACTTTCCGAACTAATTTTGGTTTTCACATATGGAACCTTTATTCTGACATTTTTCTTTTTGCAGGTGACCAGTTGTTTGTGCCTGCCCATCCCTTCTGTAAGTACAGTAAAAGACGATGATCTTGATCTGATTTTTTGTTAAGCTCTTTAACTAAAAATGAATTGTTTCGATATTTTGAATGAGAAACTGTTACTCTCTTGTAATTGTTACAGATCTTGAAATTCTATGTTATATTCTTCTCCTTGGATTTAGATAGATCTATGGCCTTTGAGAGGTTTCAATATTTTTCAATAGTTCAAAAAAAGTGTGACTATTCCTTTAGATAAATGATCACGTGCATAGTGGTGGGGTTGCATCGTTTGAACTCTGCTCTGAAGGGGCAGTGTGTGAGTGGCAGTGTAAGAGTCATGAAAGGATCGCCAAAAGACAAACTCCCCCCTCTGGCAGAGGGAGGAGAAAGGAATATTTTTATCCTGTCCCTGCCCCACCACACTCACTGCTGGTTACTAGGGCTGGGTACTCACCCAAGCTGGGCCTGGGAGAGGTTGAATTTGCCACCCCGTTGAGGTCAGTACCACACCCTGTGTGCTCCATCAGTTACAGAGGTGAGGAGGAGCCCCACCCCCTCGGTCCACAGTGCAAAGTTTCACTCTGCTGATACACTGTCCACACCCATGGGGTACATCCCATTGCTGGTGTAAGGACTTCCTCTTTCCACACTTTCAGACTCATTCTCGTTAGACTTGGGGGAGAGAAAGGGAAAAGGAGACAGGGGTGCTTATTTGCCACAGCCACAGGGCCCCTGTGTCCTGGATGGAATGTACTGCAAATCTCCTGGCAGAGTCAGTGTGGAAAAGTGATAAAAGTCTTGAAATATTGAAGATTATTTCCTAGACTGGCGAGGAACCTATGAAAAAATAGTGCAACTCTGGATTACATGGGTCAAATTAAAATAGCCTCTAAGGTCATTACCTTTGTGTTTCTTTCTTGAAGCTGTCCTTACAGTGCTTCTTTTCATAAATCCTTGTTATTTACCAGGACAACTGCACCACGCCATGCTTCCAGGAGGGGCTGTCACAGATGACCAACATCACACAGAAAACAAAATTCTCGCTGATCTTCAATCGGGTGAAAAGAACAGTTGAAGTCCTAAAGAACAAGTGTCCAGTGAGTGTGGGTTTATATGTGAAGTGTTCTACTGAGTGATTTTTATGGCAACCCTGGACACTAAGTCTGACTAAATAGGGAATGATGATGAAGTTGGAATTGATATTTCAGCGTTGATAGAGAGACACCTAAGCAATGTAATCAGAAACGAAGGAATCAAAGTGAAATGTATCCCAGATACTCCACTGTTCCCCTAGATTAAAAAACAAAACTGCCGGCACCAGTGTAGCCACTTCCTCCTCTCTGCTTCCCAAATAATGAAAGAATCCACCCCAATTATAATGAGAAGCTACAATCCAAAGAATTAGAACTAGAGCCACTGGAAATTAAATTATCTTAAAGATTCAATCTGTTAGCTAAATAGATGTGGTGGTCTCTAAGTTAAAGATTCTTTTCACCAACTGGCTAAATAGATTTTTAAAGTAAAATGTACCCAGGCCAAGGCGGACGTTTGCTACCTGCCTGAGTGCCCCTCTTCTTCAGCATACGGCCTTGTGCTGGGTTGGAGATGATGACCTCCCTGCTTTCCTTGGCGGTCGCCTCTGCAGAATGACTTGGCAGCCCTGTGCTGGTCCATTCATTGCATGTGTCCTCACCTGTACAGCGCCTAGACTGACACAGCCTGTTTCACTGAGGAGCTGCCTTAGGGACAATTGTTAAGAGTCCTCACCTTCACATGAGAGAAGAGAAAATGGGGAAGTCAAGGGGGGTTAGCTAATTTGCCTAAGGTTACATATCTAATAAGTGATGCAATCGTGACTTGAGTTTGGGTTTCTGTGACCCTAAAGTTCCACTCTTAGCCATTGTGATATAAGATGACCTTAAAAGGACAACCAAAAAGGACAGTGGTACATCCGAGCCCTCAAACTGTCCCAAGTGAAGGTTTCCTCCAATGGGGAGTTCAAGGCTACTTGACATGCACATCCAAATATGCATGGGCACAGACTCCTAAAGTCCTACCCCAAAGTCAACCCCCACGCCCTGCACTGTTTTTATTGAATGCTACCCAGCTACCCCTGGCCCCACCCAGACTTCCCTCCTACCAATCCCTGCCCTCTCAGGCTCTGAGCAGGGTTCTGGCTGGGGCCACTCGGTCCTGTACTGCTTTAGTCACTCTGTCTTATCAACGTTTGTCTCCACAGCTTTTTTCTTGCGAACAACCGTGCAACCAAACCACAGCAGGCAACACGGTGACGTTTCTGAGGCATCTCCTGGAGCCTTTCCAGAAAGAAGCGATGAAGGGGATGAGAGCTCGAGTATGAAGATGACTTATTATTTATTCTATTTATTGAGTTCTTAAAAGTCTCTTTAAGTTGTTGCAAGTAAAAAATCAAGAAAGCTACTTTAAATCAAAATCGGTTATGATCGTTTGTTTAAGATTTTATAACTTTATTTTGGAATAAATATATATGGGGAAAGAAGAATATAGGCTGGTCTCTGAGTGCTTCTTCATGGCTTATTCACTCCTCGATGCTCAGAACAAAGGAAGCTTCAAAATTGTCAAGGGATAGACTGGGCGAAAGACTCCATGATAAAATAACTCATGGTCCTGAGCACAGACTCAGAGGCTCCTAAGGTGTGGTTGGGACTGCAGGGGTGCAGTTGTGAAGTATCTGGGGACACTCTGAAGGTCATCAGTGGGGGGCTGAGGGCATGCCTGGTGGGGGCATGGGGCACTGCCAAGGGGCTGCATTCCTGAGAGACAAACCGTGCATGTGAAATAGGAGAAAGTGACCACATAGTAAATCCCAAAGCTCAGTGACTACTCAAGAATATGGGCATGCAGACAGCAAAGAGCTTAAAGCTAAACTGGCGAAGTGTCAGGGCATAGACCTTTGGGGGCACAGCAGGAAGCAGAGAAACCAGCTGCTCATCTCAAAGACCTTCAGCAAACGCATACCACATGCCAGCGCATGGCCTGGCCTGGGCTGCAGGGTCTAATGAGGTAACTTCTAAGGAACCCTTGGACCAGGGTCTGTGCTGGAATCGCGTGGCTGCACCAACACACCTCTCAATACTGCACTAGCCCCAGCCGCGGTCCCCACCTGGCCTCCGTTCCACTACGCTTCCTGTCTTGGAAGATGCCCTCTGGCCTGCCATGTTCACTGCTTGTTATCCGATCCTCTGTGCCTCCCCTGCCAGCTCCCTGAGGGCAGGGAGCTACTTTGTTTACTTCTATAACTGAGGTGTCTGTGCTGAGCAGGGCCAGGGTAGGTGTCAAGTGAACGTGGTCTGAATAGAGGAAAGGTTTGGGAGATAATTGGTTCCACATCGGGACAGTTTACACCTGGGGAAGAGACAGGACCCAGGGCACTCTGTGGTGCCGTCCCAACACCTGTGGGGAGGTCTAGGCTGGGGCTGACCTCACCTGATCCCCTGGGAGGGGCAGGCTGTCAGCCCTCCTATGTGGGCCCATGTGCTGGGCGGGTGGAGCCAGAGTTAAGGCTGGATCAGGGTGGTCTGCTAGTCAGAATGGCCCTGTGCCCCACAGCCCAAAGACTTGGAGAATTGGGAAGAACTCAGAGCCCTTTATTATTTATTTTTATTTTTCACTGTTGCCATGCATGGGATCAAACTCAGGGCCTCATACATCCCGAGCCAGGGCTTTACCAAGGAGATACACCACTCACCTCAGGACATAGAGGCTTTTAAAGGATAAAGTCAACTGTGGGGGGAGAATCTTCTCTCTGACAGACCAGCCACCCTAACATATCCGTGGCTGCTTGTCATCCCCACAGCTCCGCGGCTTTTGTTCTCAGCAGTTACAATGTCAAGCAAAGTGCAGATGGGACCTTGTTATGGTTGATACATTGTGTCAACTTGGGGAGTCTAGATGTTTGGCTGAGTGACTCAGCAGGAAGCCAGAGTGCTTACTTTGTAGACATCCTGAGCCTGTGGAAGAAGAGGGCATGGAGAATGTGCCAGAGCTACACCCCCCTGGGTGGGGGTAGCCTGTTTACAATGTAAAGGAAGGAAAGAGGCTGCTTGCAGCCATTCCTCCCTTTTTGCTGGTTGTTTTGCTGTGCTCTGCTGCCATGAACAGTTTGCTCTCTGCCATGTGCCACTCTGCCTCTCAGCCAGCCAAGTATAGACTGAAACCTCCACAAACTGTAAGCTAAATAAACCTTTCCTCCCTTCATTTTGGGGGTTAGGTATTTTGTCTCAGCAATGACAGAAAAGTAACCAAGACAGAATTTGGTACCAGTGGAGTGGGGTCGTTGCTGTGACTGTACCTGACCATGTGGTTCAAAAGCCTTTGGAAATTGCTTGTGGGAAGAGTTTGGAAAGGTTTGGCGATGTCTGGTCAGAGCTCAGAAGACCAGAAGGCTGATGGAAATCCTGCTGGTAAAGACCAGGTTCAGGAGGTTTCTGTTGGGAAGGACTACATTGTTTGTTGGACTCCAGATGATATATGTTATGGCTTGGCAGGAAGTTTGTCTGCATTTTGCTTGTGTCCAGAGACTTTGCCTAAGACTGAGATTAAGGGCAGCAGTGAACAGATTAATCTGGCAAAAGAAATTTCGAGGTAGTCAAATGTTGGGGCAGTGGCATGGCTATTGTTGGGGGCTTTTAGCCAGATTTATATTAAGAATCAAAAGCAAAGAGCCCAGCAGGATGATTTAAAATGTTGTGAATTTGACCAGAAAGGAAACTCAAGTAAAGCTGTGGATTGCAAAGATAAGGCTGAGGAGATCTCTATTGCTATGAAGGAACAAGAGAATGGAAAAGATGGCCTGAGGGTATCACAAGAAGCAGCAAGTCTCCACCCTCTGCAGCCTCAAAACTGCAGAGGTGAGAGACCTTGCCTTGAGAAGGAAGCCAAAGAGCGCCATGTTTCAGAATGGCAGCGCCCTAGAGAATTTGTTCCTCAGCATTGGATTCAGTGTGCCCAGCAATCCAGGCACTCAACCCCTGTGGCCAAGAGAGAGGAAAATTTGGCTACTGCTCTGGGTGGCAGCAGACCTTGGCATCATCCATGTGGCCCTGACTTTAGGTGCATGGTGAATGCAAGAGTTCTGAGGTTAAAGAGGCTTCCACCCAGATTTCAGAAGGCCTGGGAGGCCAGAGAGTGTGCCCCTGAGAGGGCAATATGTGAGGCTGTGAGTGTGAAGCAAAAAGTTCTCTGGAGACCTTAGAAGTTTAGAAAAGCCAGGAACGTGGATCATCTGAGGAAAGCTGCAAGGAGGGAGCAAAGCGGGCCTAAGAAAGAAGCCATGGAGGGTGTAACCACCAGAAGTGCCATGGGGGTGGACTCATGGAAGTCTTTTGGAGCTCACAATGTGCCACAAGTTGCTTCAGATGCTGGATGTGGAATTACAGGACACAGTGTTAGCCCTGCTGGATTTTGGACTTGCTTTGGTCCCAATGCTCTGTATTACCCTGTTGGTGCCTTTTGGAATGGCAATGTTTATTTTGTGCCTTTAAATGTTGGAAGTGTTTAATTTTCATTTGTACAGAAGCTTGTAACTAAAGAGTTTGCCTTACATCTTGGAGGAGACTTGGGACTTGGACTTTTCAGCAATGCTGAAACTGTTAGGACTTTGGCAACTCTTGCAGATGGAGCAAATGCCTTTTGCATAAAGGAGTGTATGTAAGTCTTTAGGGGGCAAAATGTTAATGTAATATGTCTTTGTATCTGGAAACTGGTTTAAGGAAATGTATCTGGTTGCCAAGTAGACAAGGGGTGGAATGTTACAGTTGATACATTGTGTCAACTTGGGGAGTCTAGAAGTTTGCCTCATTGACTCAGCAGTAAGCCAGGGTGCTTACTTTGTACACATCCTGAGCCTGTGGAAGAGGAAGGCATGGAGATTGTGTGAGAGCTACACTCCCCCCTGGGTGGGGGTAGCATGTTTACAATATAGGGGAGAAAAGGAGGCTGCTTACAGCCATTCCTCCCTTTTGCTGGTTGCTTTTGCTGTGCTCTGCTGCCATGAACAGTTTGCCCTCTGCCATGTGCCACTCTGCCTCTGAACTAGCCAAGTATGGACTGAGACCTCCATAGACTGTAAGCTAAATAAATCTTTCCTTCCTTCATTTTGGGTGTTGGGTATTTTGTCTCAGCAATGAGATAAAAATAACCAAGACAGGAGGGTGGGCACGGATCTACCCTCTGCCTGCTGCCTAGCACCTCCCTCCCACACAGCCCTGGTGAGAGGGAATTTTCACTAAGAGGCCTTAGATCAAGGGAATGTTTTCTTATCCACCTGAGTGCAGAAACCCTGGGTCCTGAGAATACCCAGCCATAGTTTTAGCCTTAGTTGGGATGGAAAGATTGCAATTATTTCTGGGGCATAAAAATCAGAGAGCAACACACTACATTTCACACTGAAGGGACTTGCAGAAGTAGGTTGGTGGTGTTTAGCTTTGTCATCCTTCAGTGCTGAAGGCCACCAAGCATTTTTGCTGGCAACACAGACTCAAGATGTACCGACAGTGGTCTCATCTGGTGACATATCCATCTTCCCAGAGGTATGGGAAACGTTAGCAGCAGTGGGGATGGGGTGGGAGTGGTGTAAGTTCTATGGAAGAGGTTTGCTGGGGAATCTCCCGTAACAATGGGGAGAATTAGTGCACCAAGTCTTGATAGTAATATATCTCAGCATCTCTATATCATTTATTCCTGGAGATGTAAAGTTCTAACCACCCAGAGTTTTTGGTTTTCTCCTTCCTCATGAGTGGGGCCACCAGCGCTGGGGTCCTGCTCTGCATAGCATACTGAACAGGGTTTCCAAGGATGCCTGTCTTGCCTGACTCCCTTGTGGGCTCCATATATCCAAGGACAAGGCGCCTTTCCTCCCCAGCTCTTGCAACTCTGTGTGTGACATGTAGCAGGTGCTGAGCAAAAGATCTAGTAAGAAACACATTCATTAGCATCAAGCACTTGATATTTAAGCACTTACTCTGGATGTACTAGGCCCACAGCATTTCATTTAATCTCCTAACAATGGTAGGAAGCAGCTATTACTTGTTCTTTATAGGTGTGGAAACCAAAGCTTTCTAGGTTAGATGACTTTCCCAAGATCCCACAGCCAGTAATACTTCAAGCAGGGACTCACTCGCTGCTGGTTCCAAACCTTCTGCTCTTTCCCTTTGCTTTTTTCTTATTCTGTTGATATCAAATCTATATGTTGTGTTTCCTCTGACCACCGCCTGAAGGTAAGATAGATTCACCACAATACCAGTACACATGCTCCCTGCCAGGAACTAGGAGGTCAGATGAGGTTCATAATTCAAATGCGTTTAGTCTTTTTTGAAAGCCAATACAAATTCATATCATATATTACATAACACCCAGAGCAAGGCCTGGGGCAAGGTTCCCTAGTTAAACACATCAATATTCTGCAGCAAAACACAACACATGCGCTAACTCAGCAGTGTTCACACAAAGTGATCGAGGTTTGCAGCCGAATGAGTCACAACAACCTTGAGTCTGCTAAACTGTTTGGGTTTCAGAATGGCGATAAGGGGTTGCCGAGCTGCCTGAGCAAAACATTTTCTTTTTCTAACTCAGAGCCCATTTACTCTTTATCTGGGGCTGGGCTGGTTGCAGCTGGTCCGAGGCTTCTGCCACTCCCTGATTGGCTGGTCGTACGGCATCCAGGTGGCAGTGCCTCCCACAGCTGGGTGTTCTCAATGAGTGGCCCCAGGCAGTGTTACACAGTGTGGTTCATGGTGCTATGCCCAGCTCAGCAGCACTCGCTTAAGCAGCTCCACAGCAGGGCAGAAGCCAGTAGCCGGGGATGGTTTCAGAACACAGCATGAGAATACAGCATGATGTACACTGCAGCTCTAACCACCTGCTGGCTTGGTGCTGTCCCTCTCTTTTCTGCAAAAGCTGTGTAAGCCACAAGATCCGCCCCCGCAGGAGGGTTCACTGCAGGGAAAGGCACTGTCATCGGTCTCCTCCCTGTGGTTCACAGAGTTGAGATTTAGCAAGAATCCACCTTGGCGAATGTGGAAGGGAAACTAAGTGCATGGTGTGCAGCAGGCACTCTGCCAAGCATGCTCTGGAGCACATCTGGCTGCATCCGCACAACAGTCGCATGATGTATTTATTCCATTATTGTATGTAATGGTTCCCATTGCGCAGGGGAGAGAACTGAGGCCCAGAGAAGTCACATAAGTTGCCAGGGGCACATGGCCCCCACTCTAGGCAGGTGGCCAAGTCCCAGGAGGAGTACTTTGCAGAGACTGTGGGTCAAGCCATCCATCCATCCATCCATCTCTCTATCCTTCCATAAAAGTTGTCAAATTTCAACTCAACAATTCTTATGCCCCATTTCACTGCCCTGCTCCCCAAACCTTCCCAGACCAAGACCTCCCTACCCCACAAAGGGACCTCAACAGGAGCACGAAGAACTTCCTTCTTTAACCCAAAATGTTCTTTCTTTATTTTTTTATTACTCAATAATTTTATCAAGCTAGGAGCCCTATGGTTTTCTGTACACAAGAGCATAGCATCTGCAAGCAGAAATAGCTCACTGCTTTCAGCGTGGATGGATTTTATTTCACTTTCTTACCTAACCCCTGGGCTAGAGCCTCGGCGCCAGGTGGGAAAGAAGTGGGGAGGAGTGGACCTCTTTGTTTGCTTTCCGCACTCAGGGAAAACATTCAGCCCTTCCCTGTTAAGTCTGATTTGAGCTGTGCACTTTTCATAATGCCATTTCCTGCACTGAGAAAGTTCTCTTAGTTTTGGTCTCTTGAGCATTTTATCATGAACTAGTATTGGGTTATGTCAAATGCTTTTTTGCATTTATTGAGGTGAAGGTCCTGTTTTCATTAATAAAAAGGCTAATTCTTGGCATTTGGACTTCCAAAGGGAGAGCTTCTAGCCCTGGGGATAGGGTATGGAAGAAATGGCAGAGAAAAGATGGCTGCCCTGCTGCACCTGGAACGGGGGCTCTGGCTGTGCCTGGATGAGGGCCGGGGTCGAGGACCCCAGAGCAGGGACTGCCTGACCTGTGCGTCTTCAATGCCCTGGGAGGTAAATCTGAAAAGAGAAGGCCTCCTCCCCACTAACAGGGTGTGGAGTTGGGATGACCACCTGTAGCCATGCCTGGGAAGACGGGCTTGATGCTCCCCTGGAGAGTTCCGAAGGAGAAGCGAAGGCTTCCTCCACAGGGGACAGAGGCCTCAGGGTTGGCAGGTGTGGCAAACCTGGACCCCGTGGTAGGGAGACAGATGGGAAGGAAGCTGCCTCTGTAGAGGCTACCATGGAGGGAAACCCATGCCCCAGCGCTGGCCAGGAAGAGCACCAGGGTAAGACTAGAACATGTCCAAAAATCCAGATATCTTCTCCTATCCCAAATGCCACAATCTATAGAGGTTTCCAGGGGAAGGAGAAGGAGGAGAATATCTTGAACTTAACATTTAACTTGGAATTTCCAAGATTTACCCTGAAGTGGCAATTCTACTTTTTCTGCCATTGGGTAAATTTAAAACAAAACAAAACAACAACAAAAAACCCACCTACAGTAGGGAGGAAAGCAAAGCAAACTTCATATAGTTCTACACACCCGAAGGGGTGGTTTAATCACTTGACAACCGTAAGTGTCAAGTGCCAGGCTCAGCACACAGCAAGTAAGATGTTGCTATTGTCCTCGACATCTACAGGTGCCGGAGGAAGAATTCTGGTTAGTGCTGAGAAGAGGCAAGAGGAACAGGAGCAAGTACTTGTGAGCAACCAGGAGACTGAGCCCAGAGAGAGGAGAGGCTGAGCCCGGAGAGAGGAAGGAGCATCATTTCTCCGGATGGACCTCTGGCTCCCTGGCCCTCTTAGTTTGGGTTCTCTGCAGGAGCAAATATTTCCTGGAAACCTCTTTGATATTTCCTGGAAACTTCTGGGAGCCAGAACCCTTTAGGGCTATAACCAGTGCCCCTGCAGGCCTTGTGGGCACCAGGAAGGGCATGTCAAAGTCTACTTCTACCGCCACCCCTCTATGCTTATGAGGTGTCCACTTGGGAGCCCAGAGCCCTAGAACCTGTAGTCTTCAGGTTTTCACAGACAGGCCCAGGCCCGCGGAATGCCATTATAGGAACCCGGTGTCTGCCTCCAAGAAAAAAATCCGGATTCAGGAAGACAGCAAAAACCCAAACCAGAAATGTTACAGTGTCTCCTGCCTTCCTCCAACCCCATGTTTTGGATTTCACAGTTTGAAAACCTTTTTGTTCACACTTGACTCTTACTGAAGTCATGGGTAGTAGGTGAAAGAAGCCAGAGTGGCCATTTTTATAGATGAGGAAACTGAGGCCAGGAGGGCAAAAGTTTGCTGAGGTCATACAGGTAGCCAATGGCTGACCTAGGACTAAAACCTAAAAGTGAAGGTCACTTTCTCCCAGAGAAGGGGATGGAAAGCAACACAGGAGGTGGTGACCCGGGAACAGGAAGAAAAGTGTCAGGGTCACAAATGCTCTCACCAAGGCCAAAGTCACCATCCATGAGATGCGGACACATGTGGAGGGTTTCGTTGATGTCTGCTGCCACCAAGTGGCAGTGCTGGGGTATATCAGCCAAGAACATGTCTCACAAGCCTTTGGGTGAGGGGCTTAACTCAGGGCAGTGGTTCTCAAAGGTGCCCATGAGGTCAAAACTATGTTCGTAGAGCCCTAAAATGTCACCTGACTTTCTCCATCTCACTTCCTCATGAGTGTACTTGATGCTTTCCAAAGACTACACGGCCAGTGATGTCACACAGACCGAAAGCCAGAGCAGATGAGGGAATCCAGCTGTTTTCCATTCAAGTCAGATATCTAGACCGGGTAGCAAAAATGAAAGACAAGGCCAACTTTATCATTACTTTTGCCTGGAAGGAATATTTTCATAAATTATGTTACTTATGCTGACAAGTAGTGAGTTTATGATTATATTTTAAATAAAGAAATATTTTAAAATTTCTTAGTTTTTATTGCCAGTAAATATTGATAAATAAAAGTTCTTTGGGGCCCTCAGTATTTCTTTTTAATGCTGGCAAAGTTTTATTAAAGGGAGGAAGAGAAACAGGCTCTGCAGAGTGAGTCTGAGCCTAGCAAAAGTAGGAAAAGAAGCACCCTACAGCGTGAGCGTGGGCCGCCATGCAGGAGGGACACAGTGAGCATTCCTCACAGTTTCTGGGCAGGGAAAGGCCCCCTGTTGATACATGCTGTTCTCAGTGACCATTATGATGCTTCCTTTGTTTGTCAAAAAGTATGTATATTTCGCTTTTTTCAAACACTGTCCGTGATTGCTGCTGCACAGAGACTGGACGTGAGGAAAACAGGTCTGGCTGATGGGCACAGGCAGGGGAGCAAGAGTCGGTCACAGCTGTGATTGTAACATACAGCGGGACACTGTGTTACAGGAGCTCTCTGAGTGGAAAGGCCCAGGAAGTTGCTGGAGGCAGAGGGAGAATTATGGAAGCCTTGAGTTGGGCCTTGCATGGGACATTCCCAGCCCTGGAGATGGGATCGGGTTGTCAGGCTAAAGAAAAGCACAGAGCAGGAGTCCTGAAGGGCGATGGGTAGACAGCGCCTGTCTGTGGGGCCTATTGGGTCACTCAGCTATTTCCTCAGCAAGCATGTGAATACCCATTATGCAGCTGACGCTAAATGGAATGGGGGAAGTGGCTAGAACCCAGGGAATCTGGGCAGAGCAATGGCGGACATAGGGGAGGGAAGTTCTGCTGTCATTTACAGAAGGCCCTCAGTGATGGCTTGAGACCTCAAAACTATGTGTCCCAACAAATTTCTCTCTTTCTCTCTGTGAAATGGTCAGTGCCTTTGCAGCTAGCATTGTCCCCTAAGATGGACCACTAGGACAGAGCACCTTCAGGGAGACAATCGGGGGGATTGGTGATTCAAGTCCTTATGGGGGCTCAGGTCCATTGGAGCCTCCATTTCTTCATCTGTAAACTTGGTGGGCAATGATTCACTCTGTCATCTCCTCCTATCACCAAGGGGCACCAAGATGATGAAGAAAACCTGGGAAGCGCTTAGGTACCTGAAAAAAGTTGTTGTTTCTTAGCCTTACCAGGAGCATCCAGTTCAAGGCTCTGGCTGGCTTTTTGAAACCACTACCTCCAAACAAACTGAGCAACCAGGACCTGCACCAGGATGTGGCCTTGCTGAGGCAGACCTGTGAAAGATGTTTCAGGATATGTTAGAGCTGAGACTTTGGGTCTACCGGCAAGTGAACCAGATACCAGGAGCATCTCTTCTCCAGCATCCTCAGCACCTGTGCAGGCCAAGTGATGCTGGGGTGGACAGAAAGACCCAGCTGTGCTGCCAGCAGAGACTTTCCAACACAACAGCATGGAGTTAGTGCGGGGTCTCTGGTATCTTCCCCAACACCTGAGATGGCACCTCCACACAGCGGGTGAGCAGCAAATGTGCGATGATTGAGTGACTGGATAAATGAGTGTCCACTGCTGGAGAGAGGGCCTTCAAGGCCCTCTGTCTCTGGTTGCCCTTTCTAACCACCATATTCTGCCCTACTGACCTGGGGAAAAGATGTAAGGCTGCCTTCCATAGTTCCTTTGTTTGCCTGAGTGGAGCAGGTTTCTCTCTGGGCCAGTGACATCTCCAGGGGCCTGAAGAAAGATAAGAATGAGGCTCCAGGAAGAGCCTCCTAGAAGAACTCCCAGGTTACTGTCCAGCCAAGCTGTTCAATTTGTGGCCTCCAGAAAGCAAAGGACAGGGGGAAAGCCAAAAAGAAAGGGATCGAGGACACACTAATACCCCTAAGGTATACTCACACCGAAACATACCCAGAAGTAAAGCATGCTTTCCCTGGGTGCCAGGGGTGGAACAGCGCTCCTCCACCACACCCTCCCGCCATGAAGTTTCTCTCCAGGAGCAAGCTTGACTAGGGACTGAGACCGTGAGCCAAATACACTCTACCCTTTAAATTGTGTATGTCAGATATTTTGTTCCAATAAACAGAAAAGTGACTAGTACACCCTTCCACATAGTTCCAGTAGGAAAGAAAACACAGAACAGTGAACTCTCTAGAAATGTTTTGTGTAGACAAAGCATTTTGCTTTGTTTTGTTCTCCATGTGAAAATCAGGTCTAGGTAACACTCACCACCACCCAAGCTCAGGGCCAACATCTCTGAAGTACATCAGCATATGCCATCGGCACACGCCACTGCTCAGGATGGCGAGAGTGCTTTCAAAGGTACCTTTTCCTGGCTGCCTTTGCCAACCCCCGCGCCTTCCCCTGCCTACCTCAGGCTCATGGCAGAAGAAGTGAGGTTGCTGACCATGGTTCCTTTGCTCGCCTAGGTGAGGCAAGCTTCTCTCTGGGCCAGAGACATCTTCAGGGACCTCAACAGAGGTGTGAATGAGGGTGCTTCTTGGAAGCTAGGTAGGGCCATCGGACACAAAAACAACCTGAAGAGGTTCTCAATGCTTTTATTTGGAAACTTAGAGTTAACTCCAGCTCCTGAATGAATCCCTAATGAGTTCACAGCAGCCATGGGGAGGGAGAGGTCTATGTTGCTCTAGTATTTTCCAGGCGGTGGCCCAGAGCTAAAATAGATAGTGACTGTCTGACCAATGGTCCATTGCTCCCTCCCAAAGCAGCAGCTCAGCGGTCCAGCTAGAAGTGAGGACAGAGAGCCTAAACTGTGAAGGAGGATGTGCCACGGCCAGCATGCTACCCGAGGGCCCAGCTAGCTCAGAGTCTGGATGGCCAAGGTCCTTCTCTTTCTCCCATAAATTCACGGCTACTCCTGTAGATGTTACCAGCACTGACTTATAGCAGAACGAGGCCTTGTTCAGGTGCCGCCAACCCTGGGGAAAAAGAAGAAATATAACAAGGTCATCTTCCAAGGTTATCAGCAGCCCTAAGGTAGAGCTACCTGCCTGGAGACTGTGTTCCTGAAGCGCTGATGGCCCTATTACCACCACAAACACTGCTGAAGGGGCAGGAGGGAGGTATGGGGTTATTTGTAAATGTTCAAAAACGGTACTAGAAGGAGGATGTGTCTTCTCTTATATATGAATTTCTCTGAAATTGGAAGTAGGTTACTGAGGACTGGAGCATGCACATCAAGGCAGAGAGCAGATGAGCATTATCCAGGAGGATCCAAGATCTCAGTGTGCAAGCACAGATGGCACAGCTGGACTCGAGGGCCTCAGAGAAGCCTAAAAGCTGGCTGCTGGCCAGTGACTGAGATGACATTTCTGCCACCAAAGGTCTTCTTCCTTGTACTGTCTGACACTGCTTTCTGCATGTGAACAGATAAAATTAAGCCTATCATAAAACAATAACCTCATACACTTTTTATTTGGCTTCATGTGTCCTCGGGTCACTGTGACACATGCTCTAGAAAAGATAAAACACAGGAGTGAATAAGAAGTGTTCTTCCTCCATGGGACTTGGAGCTGCTGGGTATTTTATCCCTCGAAGATATCTGGAAACAATTCAATGTCATTTCTGTCTCCCATGCCCAGGGCCTCTCAAGAAAGTCACTCTTCCATGCCTTCCTAGGAACCAGAGGGCTCTTGATCACTCTAATATAAATTATCTTACTCTGCTTTGGGCTCCATGATGAAGGGGGCATTGGTTTTCACATCATCAAATCCCACAGTACATATTGCTGCTGCCTGGAGCATGACTGGCCCAAAATCTCAGAGCTACCTAGTAAATTCAGGTCTGGGTCTTCTTAAAAAGCCTCAATCTAGGCACAGTGGCACTCTTACAATCCCAGTCCTCTGGGGCGCTGAGGCAGTAGAATCACACATTCAAGCCCAGCCTGGGCAACTTAGTGATATAGTAAGATCCTACCTTAAAAATCAAAAAGGACTGAAAGCGTAGCTCAGTGCAAAGGCCCCAGGTTCAAGACCTGACCACAGCAAGTACTGAAGCAACAATGAAAAGGCCTTGACATTCCTGGTTCTCTGTTAGAGCGGGAAGTTAAACAGTTTGGGCTGGGATTGTGCCAGACAGGGCCCAGCACAGTTGCCAGGAGCCTCCCTCCCCTACTCGAGGGACACCAGCCTCCTCCCCCACTGTGGCAGTCCACTTTCCAAAGGAAGACACATGCCCAAGCTCATGAGAGAAAGAGCACTTTCAGGAAGAAAAGCTTCTTATTTTCTGAACAGCCAAATCCAGGACAATAATGACTTGGCTCATCAGAAACTGCTTCTCCTTGAAGCAGCTGGTCATCAGGGTGGCCAGATGACAACATGGGCGGGTATCCAGCCACTCTGGGGTCTGTGAGGTCTTGACAGTTAAGATCATTTTGGAGCTGAAGGTTTAATGGCATGGAAAACTGGTCTTGAACTATCAGATGTGGGAGAGTGGGTGACTTACACCGTGCAAATCAGATTCTGGGAGGAGACAGAAAAATGCGTGGAAGAATAGTAACAGGCTCTTGTGACTGTAGGTATCTTTATTTCATTCTTTCTGTTTTGTGTACAATAACAAATACACTGGTTTTAGTATAGGATTTTTAAAAGCAGAGAGTGGCTGCAGTATGAGCTCAGCTTTAAGAACAAGACCACATCTCTGCCCTGCCCTGGATGTGATCCTAATGCAGTGATCCTTCACCAAGGTTTAATTATGCAAAATGTGTTACTCCCCTTTTCCTTTTACAAAGAGGGGCAAGGAGCCAGAGGAGCTGTGAATGTCGGTGCTTTAGTAAAAGGCTGAAATTCAAAGCCAGCTCCCAGGGCAGGTCCAGGCCTCGCTGTGGTCAGCCCAACGGAGGGCGCCCTCTCCTTTCTTCCAGGATTGGGGCCCCGTCATGCTTCCCATCAGGATGCCATGGCCCCACAAAGGTACCTTCCAGCCCCTGGTCCCCAAAGGAGGCAACGGATACTCTGGTCTTCTGTGGAGAGGAACATCCTCCCCAAAAGAATTTGTAGTCATTGAGGCTGAAAGACAGTGGCTTTTTGGTTGACTAGAAAGTTTGGTGACTCACCTCTTTCTGTGTTTTGAGCTTTGCAGGTGACCAGAGAAGGTTTAGGGACAGAGAAAGAGAACAAGGGAATAAAAGCAAAAGCAGGAAGAGCAGGCTCTGAGGAGATATTGGAGGGTGACTGTGCTCCATCCAGCAGCATTGCTGAGCGGCCATCTGAGTGCCAGCTCTGCGTGAGGTGCCCAGCAGTGAGGGGTGGGGACCAGCTGTAGTGCTGTGGGAACCTTCACCTGGTTGGAAGCTGGGGGAGGCAGCAGGCATTGGGATGCTGCAGGACAGGCCTGGGTGTCCACGGAGGTGTGCCTCATCCCGGCTGACACATCAGGCGGGTGTCCTGATGGAGTGATTGCTCTCCTAGAGCTGGGGGTTGAAGGCAGCTGAGGCTAAGACAAGGGGGGAGTGGAGGTGTGAGGAGAGGGAGTCAGGCGGGAGCACAGCTCGAGCAGACACAGCAGTGAAAGAGGAGGGGATGTTCAGGACTGTGGTGAGTCGGGAGCCCGGAGAAGGAAGTGGTGCCAATGGTAGGCTGTGCCTAGAGGGCACTGGGGAGCCACCAAGGACATTCAAATGTGGGTTTCCCTTTTTAGAGGCCCCCTCAGGCTGCAGGGATCTTTCTGTAAGGAGAAAGAGAAAAGGAGGAAGTGCAGGAGGCAAGGAATGGTGGCAGGTACTTGTCTTTTAGGGCTTTGGGAGTGTGTTGGCTGCTGTCAGACTCAGGCTCTGTCTGAAGGTTAGAAGGGAGATGGTGCTCCATGTGGGCAAGAAGATGGGCACCTTCACTGACACCTGAGTGACTGCATTTGTACAGAGAACCCAAACACGTTTCTCTCAGGACTGTGGAAACTGATAATGTGAAAATGGGTAGTAGAACTGGCTGTACCAGGTACACTCTGCACCCTCTCCTGTCCAGGGACTCAGCACACCCTAGTCCCTGGAGGAAGTTTCAGAGCTGCTATAGGATGGTTTAAAGGTTGAACATTCCAGCCCCAGCCCCACCACAGTGACAGAGGGACATTTCAGAGCCTACAATGTTTTCATAATGAAGAAAGGAGTTTCAAGTCCACAAATGGCTGGGAAGGAAGCACACTGACCTGGATGGTGCTCATGGGCTCCTCACGCTGTGGTCCCCACGGAGTGCCTGCAGTGAGAGCTCGTAGCCAAGGAACATGGCAGCGCTCGTAGGGAAGCCTCGTACAGCATTCACAGTGATGCCTCTGAAAAACACCTTCACCCAGGAAGTCAGTCATTCCAGGGCCACCCCCACACCCTCTGTGAGGTACTGCCCATCCTGGCTCCTGGCCCTGACCAAATTCCAGAGACCTGTGCAAGGAAAGGCCACAAGGGATAGTCTGATCATGCCCCTGCCCTGACCCAAGTTACAGTTGATGGCATTTTTTTCCTCCTGGACTTTGCTATTCAAGCACTAACGATTAAGGGCAAATGGCTGAGCCCTACAAATACACATACCTTCTTGATTGTGTCTCTCTGTCTCTCCTCTCTCTCTCTCTCTCTCTCTCTCTCTCTCTCTCTCTCTCGGAATCTGGAAATCTTTTTTTTTTGTACTGGGAATCAAACTCAGGACCTTGCACTTGCCAGGCAGGTGCTTGTACCACTGAGCTATATCCCCGGCCTGGAAATCTTAATTAGACAGAGCCTCCAGCCATGTCCAGCCATTGCAACATGTGCATTGTGTTACATCCCCAAAGTGCAGGTGCAGAACTCGGGCCATGCTTAAGACTACAGAGACAGAGTTGGAATCGTTCCCCCAGCACACTAGCCTATGCTGCTTAAGTGAGTGGCACCCTCTGGAACTCAATTTTCTTGACTGGAAAGTGGGGGTAACAGTGGTATTGAGCTGCGGAGTTGTTTGAAGGGGTGAAAGGGAGCACTTCTGAAGCAGCCCTCGCACAGCACGCAGCTCACAGTGAGCGATCAGTGACAGCTGACACGACCGCTGTCACTGTTACTATGGGCAGTCTTCACCTAAGACGGAGAAGGGCTCGGCCTCAGTCATGGGAACATCTGATTGTCCACGTGGTCTGAGTGCTGAGGAGGAATGACCGGCAGGGACAAGCTGCTGAGCCCCGCCTTTGCTGATATTTGTCCCTGTCTTTGTCTTCCATCCCTAAGAGATAGGACGCTTCCCACCAACTCACTTTCCTCACTGGATCTTCCCGCTTCGTACTGGTGGACCTGGGTGAATGTGAGCGATTTGGCAACCTGTCAGAAGAGCTAAGCCCCATTCCAGGGCAATTACAATAGGCCAGGCAGTGGCAGGAACAGACAAGACCCTGAGCGAAGCCTGTGCTGGGAGAAAACGTGCTTTAGCCGTTCTCTGGGAAGAAGCAACCATCTAAAGACAAACCCTCACCCAAGCGTAAATGACCCAAGAACTCCTAGGCATATAATTTCAACCTGCTACATAAAACACTAAGTTTAAGGAACAGAATTGGTCATTTTAAGAAAGTAGAAACCAGCCCTTTATGTTTCCTCGGTTTCGTTGGCCTCTGGGTACAGGTGGGCACAGAATCCACAAAGGCTGCTGTCAGTAACCAAGACGCCAGGTGACCACAGCAGCCTGGGGGGTGCAGCTTGGTCCAGGAACGGAGTCAGTGGATCAGGGTCTTCAGAGGTGGGTGAGTGGCAGAGCCAAAGCCTGGAGCCATGCCAGCGGGGCGCAGGTGGATTCCTGGTAACCTAAGGGCTCCTCGGCACCATCTAACTCTTTTTGAAATTCCACAGGCTCACCCAGAGTGACTGAGTAACAGCAAGAAACTGGGTCAGGCTTTGGGAGGAAAATTCCACGCTGGTGCCCACAGAGGCACCCTATGGTCTTGGCTTGGCTTAGCCATGCTCTGCGAGGCTGAGCCGGGAGGGCCCAGCTTGGCGTGTGGGCTTTTTGCCCCACAAACAGACCTCCCTCCAGCATCTCAGGCCTGCTGGACTGAGAGGCCCACAAAGGGCAAAGAACATACAGACCTGTTGCCTTTTACCCCGAGCTTCCAGAACACACAGACACAAGGCCAAGTCCCTCCTCATGAAGCCCTCATGGCCTCCTGTTGCCCCGGGTCAAGTCCGTGCTCTCCCTGGCCTACAAGAACCCACATGGCCTGGCCCTGCACTTTCTGGGGCTTTGCCTCTCACATCTGACAGTCATCTGTCATTCCATAGGGCGGCAGCTCTCTCCCATCACTGGGCCTCCTCTGGTCCCCTCCACCTGCCAGGCTCTCCAGAGCAGGCCTGAAGCCTCTGGCCATCCTCCCACAGCTACACCAAGCTGGATTACGGCTGTAGCCTTCTGTGCCCTCTGCGTCTTCCCCATCACACCACTTTCCACGCTGTTTTCCCACCACTCACGACTTGTTTGCCCCCACCCCATCCCAGGGCAATGAGCAGAGTCTCTGAGTACAGTTTCCTTCTGAGTCCCCAGCTCCTGCTTGCACTTGTCCCAGCATAGACCTTCTACCGATGTTCATAAGTAAGTCAATGGGTGAATGAGGAAACCAACAAACGCTTGGGTGAGAGAAAGGAACAGTCTCAGGGTCCTGTGGTCGTGGCCGTTGGGGAGAGGGCTCCAGACCCTGAGAGGCAGAATCCTGGCACAACCCACCCTGGGCCTCAGGAAGCTCATCCACCTACACACGTGCGCCCCCATCTCTCGCCAACCTTAACACACTGTCGCAAACCCTGCAGCAGAGCCACTTCGGTGAGGCTAAAAAATACCAAGATGTTCCTCTAGCCTCCTCATTTCAGGTCGTGATCTCCAAGGAGGAGCGACGGCCCACTGTGGGCAAGAAATGGAGCCTAGATTGCCAGGCATTTCTTTTCTTTTCTCTCGTGGGGGTCCCGCAGGCCATGGAGTTCTAGTTTCCCCATCACAAGAGCTGCTTTCCTGGCCATCCTTAAGTGAGTGAGAGAAGGTGACTTAAAAGGCACACCGCTGTACTAGTTGACTCTTCGGACTCCCCAAGCTCTTCTCTAGTTGGATGGTGGTGGGATAGAGCGTTGTGCCAGCGCACAGAGCCACAGTAGAGAGCGTAGTGACTGGTGCCGCCTGGAACTGCCCATGCCACCAACAGGGGGCGACAGTGGTTCCTTCTGTTGCTGCTAGAAACTCTGAGACAACTGAGTTTCTGGATGGTGGGAAACTCATTTCTGCTTATATTTACATGAAGACACTCACATATACAAACATACATAAATACACAGTCATACATATATGTGTGCATATTGCTGTGAAATTCATCCTGGTAGCTGCCTTTGAAGAACGGGGACCACAGGAAGGACTTTGGGACAGTGTATTTTAGGCTGAAAAATCAGTTGCATATGTATCTACCTGGGGAGGCAGTGCTTGGGGTAGAACCCAGGGTTTTTGTACTGAGCCACATCCCAGAAACCATGTTTCCCATTAAAAATAAATTTTTTTGTCTTTTTGAGACAGGGTTTCCCTATACAGTTTCAGGCTGGCCTTGAACCCACTTTGTAGCTTAGACTAGCCTCGAACTAGCAGCCATCCTCCTGCCTCAGCCTTCTGAGTGCTGGGATTACAAACATGTGCCACCACACCTAGCAAAAGCAAAAAAAAAAAAAAAAATTCTTTTTGATTTTGAGATAGTCTCTCTAAATTGTTAGATTGCCTGGCTAAGCTTGAACTTGCAGTCTTCCTGCCTTAGCTTTCTAGGGTGCACATTGCACCACGCTTGGCTCTGTTTTAATCGGTTAACAAAAATTTTAAAAATTAATCTTGAAACATGTGGCCAGTGAGGGGGTTAGTGAAGCTAAACACCACTATGTCCACTTAAAGCCTGTCTCTGAATAAATGTTACAGACCAGTGAGAGCAGACCTTTTAGAGCTTTTAATGAAAACAAACAGTCCACTGGGGCACATGTGCCATAGGTTCGTCACCACTGTGAAACCAAACACTACTGTGAGGAAAGACCCTGTCATCTGTTATTGAGGCCTCAGTTGCCTGGTGGGACTTTATTTTTTCTGAAGCACAGTTAAGTTTTGGAGGAAATAATATTAGCAATATATTTTGCCTCTATAGTTTTTTGATGATCATATTAACATTTTGGGAAATAGAAAAAAGCATTTCAATTAAAATTACAACATCCAACTTGAATCTCTTTTGTGTCCCTCCATAACTGTTGGGTGAATCGCAAACTATACTGCCAAAAATATTAACACAAACAAAAAAATCAACAGAGGCTATTCCTAGATTTCACCTTTGTAAAAAAGAGCTTCTTGATAAACCAAAAAGAAACAAAGTTTCCTTCATACCATATCTTATCCTAAACACGGTCGCAGCGCCCACTGTCGCCTCTTACCCTATGATGTCCTCATTCCGGGGAACACCAGTGTCTTTCAGTGAACAGTGACCAGACACACAGGTCTCGTTCCAGCTGTGATGGGATCAGGTTTCCACCTCCTGATCCTACCCTCTGCCCTTCCATTAGCTCCATCGGAACTTGGCTTTGTCTCTCTTTTTCGCGAATCTATCTCCAGCTCCTAGAACTGTACCTGGCACATAGCAGGTGTTCCACAAACAGGCATTTTCCAAGTTAGTAATGAAAGCTGAAGCTTTCAGGCATTCTCTGTAGGAGCCTATGTCACATCAGATTGCCCGTCCTCTACACAGGTAATGATCTTTCATGCTTTGACTTCTGGTAGTTCTGTCCTTTAGATTGGGCCCCCGCACTGAGCTTTTAGGGTTGTTTCAGCCTTGCCCTTTGGCAGTATGTTAGCTGTCCTTCTCTGAGTCATCCTGAACTCTGGATTTTTCCTCAAATTAGGGAAGGAATAGAACCCCAAGGATGCTGCTATAACAGGAGGAAGTATGAGAATGCCGCCGTCCACAAGGAGATGAGGAGCACCACGCTTGAGGACAGGGGAAGCAAACTGGCACCTGGAGGTAGGAGTGTTGGGCCTGGAAGGATGAGTAGAGTTGTCTATAGGGCTCAGGTGGGGGGCAGCCAGGGGAAGAGGTCCAGGTTCAATGCTAACAGTCACTACTGAAGGTAATACTGACATTACTAACACCAAAAACAAATGTTCCCTGCAGGTTACGCATGAAACTCTGCAATTTTAATTTAACCTACAAACACTCCCGTCCTTCATGGTAGGCATGAGCATCCGTGGATAAATCGAGGCCCAGAGAGATCCATTTGCTTGTATTATCCCAGTTCACAGGTAGCTGGTTCTCACCTTGAACCCAAGACTGCTGACTGTAAGAACCATGCTAAGACCGCAAGGTGCCCCCTAGAGGAAGGGCAAGGGTGGTTTCTCTGGAGGGCAATCAGTTTGTTCCTAACTATGGACATGGTACAGGGCAGTCAGGCCTTTGTTTCTGGATAGTCTGGGGGAAAGGGTTGTGTTTAAGCTAAGCTCTTAGTCTGAACAGAGAACAGAGGAGGCAAATTCTCGGGAGCCAGGTCAGAGGACTCACGGTTGAGTCCAGCAGTGATGTGGCCTGGTCTTATTTGAGACATGAAAACAAAAGACAATTCAAGGGTCTTGGAACTAGTGAGAAGAGATGACTGAGGGGCAGGAAAGATGCAAGGTGGCTGTGGAACTTGCCAGTTGCAGGAGGGGCACAGGACTGCCCCCCCCTTCCGGAGAAGGAGGAAGTGAACTGTGGTGATCGCAGATGTGGGTCCTGGCCTGTCCCAGCCAAGCACCAGCTTGGTCTGTCTCTCTGAAACTCTGTCTCACCTACCTCCTCCCCTGGCCTGAGGCGAGAACTAGACAAGACCGATCTGGTGAAGCCTGAGCAGGTACTGCCTACTGCTGGTAACTTGCAGAGCCTCAGGCTCCCAGTTCCCTTCTTTAGGGGGTCACAGGCCCACATGTCTGAACCACCACCCCTGGCAAATCTGCAGGCCTGCTGTGGGCTTACTTTAAGGCCTTCCTGTTGGTAACTCTGGGATATACAGTCCAGGACACCTTTGTACTTGTTTAAATAAACCCCATCCGCTTGGAGTCGACTTTTCACAACGTCCATAGGAGTTGCTGTCCCCCAGGAAATTGCTCCTGCAGAGAGAGAGGAAGGCATAGGTGTTAGGGTGGGGCTTTCAGGGGCACAGAGGGGCTGACTCCCCTAGGGTTTCTGTCAGCTTGAACCCCATAAGCTGCTGAGGGCAGTGGACAGAGCTTGGGATGAGGTTGCACAGACTCTGTTGCACATCCTTCCTTGCACTCACTGGGGGACTCAGTGAGTCTCCTACCTGTTCTAAGCCTGGGGTCCTGTATCTTATAAAGTGGGGGTGCAGTGCCTCTCTCCCCAAGTCATCTGTGAGGATCAATGACCTGATGCCTGAGAAACCTCCAGCCTAGCCCAGTCCTCAGCCAGAGCTGGGCATGTGGCAACCTTATTGGTGAGACAGCCACAGCCTCCCCAGTGCTACTCAGCACCTTCCCAGGGCACCAGAAGAGAGCCCAGGGTGAGGTGTGTGGCTGAGGGCATGCCATTCCCAGAAGCAGGCTTTTCTTTGAATATGTAGAAGCTAAACAAAACACTTGTAGACAGGCTGCTCACCAAAAAAGACCAGCAAAACATGATCAGGGACTTGCTCTTTATTTATTTTTATTTTTTAAATCTCTTTTCCAAATATGTAGGACAGAAAATCAGAACCACATACCGCTGGGTCATCCTCTCTGGATATGCTGAGGTCCCTCCTTTTGAGCACTTTTGTGATTACAAAGGACTCTAGGAAAACAAGGTCACTTTGTTGTATAAACAGAAATTGGCACATGCTTGGGTGGAGAGAGAAAACAAATCACTGTCAAAGTCCAGGACAGCTGGTTTGTTGGCTTTTGTAATCAGTGCCCAGCAGGCCCCAAAGAGAACCTGGTTTTCCATGGGCCCTCTGCCACTGCTGACCTCCAGGCTCTCCAGCCTCCCAT
Organism: Dinomys branickii; assembly: GCA_004027595.1. Taxonomy (NCBI): domain Eukaryota; kingdom Metazoa; phylum Chordata; class Mammalia; order Rodentia; family Dinomyidae; genus Dinomys; species Dinomys branickii. The sequence goes on along the minus strand of PVLD010019216.1, from coordinate 2,805 downwards.
GGCCCCCTGGGAACCTCTCTGGACGTGGACCCCTTCTCTATCTGCCAGGATAACAGGTTGCTGCTTTCTCAGCTGCTGCTGCAGGGCCCACTCTCATCCCTCACCCTCATCAAGGGCACCACAAAATGGGATGTGCTGGCCAGGCCACTTGCACCTCATCTCAGTAGAAAGGAGAGCAGGGGGATCTTGTCCTTTCAGCTAATCAGTGTTTACAGGACTCTCAGTGGGAGCAGGTGAGGGACAAGCCTCCAAGACCGGAGAGCACAAGGGAACACTAGGGCTTGATGGTTAAGACTGGACTTTATTCTACACTTGGTATGAGTTTAAAGCATAACTACTTCCGACGACAGTGAGAAGGAGAATGAGGAGGAGGGCAGACTGTCTTCTCTAGGTTGGATCTTTCCTATCGGCATCACACATGTGCAACAGCCTTGTTAAAAAGCAATCTTCTCTTGACTTCCATAGGCTTCTCTGACTGTAACTTCAGTTCTCAATTTCTTATTATAGCACAGCAAAACTCCTCAGATGTATTGTATGTACTTGGGGTCTCCAATTTATTTCTTCCTATTCTCCCTTGATCCTACTTTAGTCAGATCTTGAACTCCCTTCTTTCCACTGAAATGACTCTCCTGGAAGTGCCCAATGACTGCCACATTGTCAGACCCAAATAATGTCATAGCAAGTACAAAGAGCCCCCGGTGGGGAGTGAGCAGGGCATGGTCAGGATGTAGCAAAGAGAAGGTTATGGCTGGAGCAGAGGGAGTAAAGGGAGAAGCAGACATGAGGTGAGTCACAGCCAAGTCAGAGTGCCTGGAAAATCACTTCAGGAATGTTCGCTTTGATCCTAAATGACATAGGGATGAAGGGCAGGATTCCACATAAGGGGACTAGGCAAGAAGAGTATGGTCACAAAACGAGCCAGTGCAGCTTTGAACTTGGGCCTATCTGGCTGTAGAATCCCTGCTGCACTGTTTGTAGCTGTAGGGCCTTGGGCTGGTTACTTATCATCCCTAAACCTGAGTGTTCTCATCTGTAAAATGGGGAGATTGATTCCTGCCTTACAGGCCTAATGAAACCTTCATCTTAAAAAGTTCAGCACACCAGCCCAGCCCAAGTGGGACCCTAGTGACCCAACAAAGCCCTGGCGGGGGCTCACATACTGTGCAGGCAGGATGAGCATAGCGGAAAGGTCCAAGGAAGCTGCCGGACTGAGAGCCAGCGGTTGGTAAGTTAGGAGAGCCAGCACTGTGCCTCTGCACACACACACATGGAATAGAAGCAGGGGCATAGAGGTGCTATTTCATGTTAAAGGGCTCTGGAGAACTCTGGCAACAGAAGGCCGGTCCCAGCCTCCACATCCAGAGGCCAATATCAGGCCCGTACCCAGCCCAAATCCCACTGTAAACTTGGCTGGAGTATACAACACATTTCTGGGATCTCACTTGGACCTACCACAGAATCAGAGACACCAGAGGAGTGATTTTCCTTTTTCTGTCTAGTTGGGTTTTGTTTTGTTTTGTCTTGTTTTGTTTCTTGTATTTTTGTTTTTTTCTCTCTTTTTCTCCTTTGCTCTTTCTTTCATGACTTAGATTTCTTACCTTTCTGTTTTCTCCCCCTCATTTTCTTTTTCACTTTCCTCAATTGTCTTGCTTGATTTTATGATACTTTCATGGGAATAAACATTGTCTTTTCTCTTTCTGGTTCACCTCAGCACTCACTTGCTTTCTCTTCCATCCTTTCCCCCCTATGTCTTCCTGTTTCCCAAACTTGGGTGATCATCCTTTGCCCTCTATCCTGGCTTCTAGAATATTGGACCTCATTCATTTCTCTATTCTGCCCTCTATCCCCCTTAGCACCCCCTCCCCCACTGCAACAGGGTAAAATCACTCCACTAAGGGGAAAATCATTGCATAGGAGTTCCTGGTATAAGTTGTATTTTGTTATATAACTGTAGAATTTGCTCCTGTGGTTAAAAGTATCAGGTTAATAGTTACCATAGTTTGTCAGTAGTCAGGCTGTGCTTGAGCCTATAGTTATTGCTAGCTGTACTACTTTAACTAGGATGTCATACCTGTTATATCAGTTTTTCCCACTTGTGTGACAACACTGTGGTTGTATGGGGTCATAACCATCACTGTAGTGCAGTACCAAAGGACCAGGTACTGAGCACAATAGATACCAACTTCTCACCCTCAATTCATTGGAAGGTAGGTTCTTGGGATAGACACAAAGACTAAGAACCACCTATATCTAGAAGACATCCCTGAGGAACAGACATTTCCTAGGGAAGCCTTGATACTAAGGATAAAGCTATCTACAATAAGAAATCTACAAGTGTCAACACAGAAAATGAAATAAAATTAAAAAAAAAACCAGAAAATGATAAGATGCAGAAGCAAAATGCAACTCCAGGCCCCCAGAACACTCAGGGCAAGTCTAGAGCACAATGAGATAGAGGAAATTGGGAGATAATTACTGGAATTTTCAGAAATAATAGCAACAGTGGTAAAAACACAAATGGAAGAGGCTATAGAAAAAAATCATTCCTAAGGTGCAAAAAGAAATGATGATCAAAGTGAAAGATATTAAAGCAGGCACAGACAAAAAATAGAGGAACTCAAGAAAATGATGGAAACCATGAATGCCCAACATAGGAAAGAAATGGAATCATGAAATAGATCCAAATAGAAATCTGGGAGATTAAAAACTCCATTGAATGTACACATAAAAGATTGAATGAAGGTAAGGATAAAAATATCAGTTCTAGAAAACAAGATTATGGCTAGCAACCATAAAAAGAAAGAT
>PVLD010019215.1:0-37008 GCA_004027595.1 Dinomys branickii | reverse complement strand
CCAGGCTCTGTCAGCACGTCCCCGTCTACAGGCTCAGGCGAGTCTTCAGGGCCATCCTGGGGGCTGGGCAGAGCGCCTGGCATGCCCCGGGAGCCGGGCAGAGCTCTGGGGACGAGGTGGAGCACCTGGCACGCCACCGGGGCTGGGCAGAGCTCCGGGTGTGGGGAGGAGCACCTGGCACACCCCAGGGGCCGGCCGGAGTAAAATTTATTTAGTTATTTGTTTCTTTCTAATGAATTGACCATTACATTTTTGAAGTTCTGAAATGGCCAACAGACTGTAGAAAGATGCCACTTCAGGCTCCGGCTTGAAATAAACAGCTTCAGAAAACTGCTGGCCTTGATTCAGGGCCATCTAAGTTTATTTTTAAATATAGTTTATTTTTTAGTTTAAGTTATCCAGGCTGTGGTACACCAATGGACAAAAATACTTGCTATTTGCAAACATTAAGCTCAAACATCATTTCTTGTTCTGATTTGTTCCATTAGAAAGTTCAATAGCCGTGACTTTTTTTAAATGTTTTTTTAGTCCTGAAGAGGACTGCTTACACAGTTGTTCTCTTGGTGTGCCCCAGGGAGGAAAAGCGGTGAGAATGAGGAAAAGATAGACAAGAGACAAGAGCTGGGTCAGGCGGAGGCCTCTCTACCAGATGGGCAGGAGGACTCAACAACAACAGTAGACATTTATTTATGCTTTTGCAGAGTTAGTATGGAGACACATGGTTGCCTAGCAACTAATGACTGAGCTGTCCAGGCAGGATGTTTTTCTCTCGACTATAGTAGCTTAACTGCCTTAGGCTCTGTGGCCTTGTCTTGCCTCCTCACATATGACTAGTTTCCAGCTTTAGCTGCTCCCCACATCTGGTCACTGGATTTTAATAAGAAACTGAGCACGCTGTTGAATCAAGATTCTTAGCAAACACTGTGTGTGCAGGTCTTCAGCTTTTTTCTCCCCATACTGTAGTGATATTCCTTTAATTCTTCCTCACTTCCCTCATCTGCTCACAGAAGAGCAAATGTCTTTATATCAGCATCCACCTTTCTCTCCTCAAAAAATGAAGTTTCTCCTAACATAAATATTTCTATGAACCCACATTCCTTTTGTTGTATCTGTAATGATGTCATTTGTTAATAAAGTTTGTTTAGTCCATGGAGGATGACTGTGCACTTTAGGTTGGGTACTCAGAAGTCAGCACCCCCCTCCATTTCTCTTCCTGCTGCATGGGTCAGAACAAAGTGATATCAGCCAGAAATCAAGTGCAAATGCTTATTATGCCAGGGCCAATTGCAATAGAGGTGGGGCGGGGTGGAGCAGAGACGTGTCTCCGAGAACAGTGTCACAAGTTACCCAAAATGGAAAGCTCTCAGTTTGGAGACCACAGATCAGATTACACAGAGCCACAAAACTAAATGCTTGTTATGAGTTTTAGCCATATTTTAAGCAGCAGAACACAAACATAAGTGCAAGGAAAAAACCCTGCCACCCACATGGAACACTGTAATACAGTTTTTAAAAGTTGGGAGCAACACATACTTTCTTGTGTTTTTTATGTGCTTTATATCTTTTTATAAAGTCACTGCACTAGACTTTGGGGATATAGTGTCATCAGCATGGGAATCTCCTGAGGAGAAAATGAAAGGTGGTGCGAAGTTGGCAGCCAGGAGTCTGTGTAGTTGGAGTGTAACAGGAGCCCTCTTCTCAAGAGAACAGTAGCACACGATTATGCAATTCAGTCTGTATTTTTCTTGTTTTCCATTGTTTAAATATGGTATGTTTTCCTCTCTTTAAAAAAACTCCATGACACAAAATAAATCAGCTGAAGCATAAACTGTCTATGGCAGTCTACAACTCTGGTCAGCGAAACAAAATAAAACAATGGTAAAACAAAAATAGAAATACTTAGTCTGAACTTTAGAACCAATATAATTTCTTATTTTTCAGGAGAAACAAATGTTTTTGTTGATAGTTTCCTTTGATCAAATATCATGAATCATTACCCGTGCTAAAATATAGACAGTACTGATAAATAGTATTCTTTTTTGTTTGTCCTTTGAGACAGGGTCTCACTATGTAGTTCACCCTGGCCAAACTCACCATGTAGCCCTGGTTGGCCTTGAAGCTGAGGCAATCCTGCCTCAGCCTCCTGAGTGCTGGGATTACAGGCATGCGCCACCATACCTGGCTTGACCTAACTGGAACCATGCTGTAACATTTAGGACTGATGCTGAAAAAGGACTAGAAGAGTCTGAACTTTTGTTTGTTTTGAAGTAATATGGCCCATATTGTAAAAAGTAGTGGTGCTCTTACAGTTCCTGGTTAAGCATAGCTAATTTCTGATCCATGGGAGCATGTTTGTATTGCAATGATCTTAATTTACCCATAAATAAATTATTCTCCTCCAAGGCCCATTATAATATGGTTGTAATTGCATGCCAACTGTTAGACCCTAAAATTAGACAGTGTTGGTCCTTTTTTGCCAAGGGGAGGTGGTATTCTGAAATATGTTAGTTGAGATTTGCTTTGGCTCCAGAGGCACGTTGAGAAACATAAGAGGCAGAGTATTTTTGTTTGTTTGTTTGTTTGTTTGTTTTGATAAGTGAACACATTTCCACTGTAGAAACTTTATTTCTGGGTCAGGCAGAAGCCATGTTGAAATGTTTTCCATCAAGCTGAAGGTGTCCTCAGCCTGCCTTTCATCTTCTCTGTTCCTTTGAATCCCCAGGGTCCATTTGTGAAGATGAAGCTGAGGTGAGTCACAGACTGCCCTCCTGACTTGTTCCTGCGTTCAGGCTTCCTTAATTAGCAGAAACAGTATCCACTTGGAAAAAAATGTTTGTGCCCTGGTGACAAAGTACTTTCAAACAGTCACTCTCTAAAGGAAAATGTAGGACAATCTGACAAATTAACTTGCACCAGGGAATACAGGCCATGTGTAAAACTAGGTTGATCCCAATAGAAGTGAGGTTAGCAGCAAGTTGGAGATTCTACACCCCCCAAGCACCCCTCCCCAACATAGCAAATGTGCAGTTAGGGTCAAGGGCTTTCTCTGTCCTCCTGTGAAATGCAGGGAGAAGAGCAGGCCCACCTCACTGAGTTGTGAGAAACAAACAGATGATGTTTATATAGTGAGAAGGAAACAGTTGCTGCTCCCTCTCCCCTTCCTTTTTGGAGGTATACTCTTCCATAAGTTGTCTCCCTCCTCCTTTCCCATTCATTTCCAGACCCACATCTTTCTTCTGTGGAATGCAGAGCTGATGCCCCAGGGTAGCTTTCCTTGGCCAACGGGGGGGGGGGGGCTGTGTGCTAATCCTAAACTCGACCTTCAGTAGTTCTTGTGTAATATGCAAATGATAGAGATTGCAGCGAGAGGATTCAGGATGTGGCAGAAATCTCAGGAACAAATGTTCTGAATCAGTACGATTTAGTCACTTGTTGCTGAGACAAAATTCCGACACCTAAAGTTAAAAGAGGAAAGGTCTATTGGAGCTCACAGCTTGTAGAGGTTTCAGTCCGTAATTGGCTGGCTCCAAGACAGGGTGGTGCAGCAGAGGAGCACTGCAAAGAAGGTAGAGTTTGCAGTGGGCAGGAGGCAGCAAAGCAGAAGACAGCAGGCAGGGAAGAAGCAAGCAATCACAGTAACCCTCTTTCCGTCTTTGATATTCTGTCTAGCCTACCTACCTGTGCCTTAGGGCAGATAGCACCCACACCTAGGGAGGGCCTTTCCATTACGCATTCCCACATCTACGCTGAACCAATCTGTGGAATAATTGAGTCATCACAAACCCTGATTCCCAGCATCACGCACTTTTGATTCTGCCACCTCTGAAAAGCCCCTCATATGACTTCATGAGGCTTTCGGGGGACATCTAGACATAGCCATAACACAAGGCGAAGTGCTGTTAGCAGTGTTTTCTTTTCATTGTAGGGATGCAGTTATTCCCTCTGTCTCCTAACACACTTCGCAAACTGTCACTACTGGAGCATCCGTAAAAACCCTGGTTATTGATTTTCTTCTTTCTTTTCTTTTTTTTCAATTTTAGCAGTAGTGGAGATTGAATCCAGGGCCTTCCCATGAAGCTACATCCCCAGTCCTTTTTATTAACTTCTTTTTTTTTTTTTTTTTTTTTTTGAGATAGAGTCCTGCTAAATTTCTGTATTACACAGATTGAGCTCAAACTTGCATTCTCCTGCCTCAGCCTACCAGAGTGCTGGGGTTATAAACATGTGCCTCCAGACCTGAAACTGGTTTCAATTCTTGCTCTTTTCTTCAGAGGTACATGGCCTCTAAGCCTGAGATTCTTCTTCAGCAGTGCACCTGTCTCACCTCCTACTCCAGAGATGGCAGGCTCCAAATAAAACACTCTGAGGACCAAAACCCAAGATATGATGTCACATTATTTATATGTATTATCTCATTCTGTTCTAATTTTTGTTTCATTCTTTCTTCATTGGCCTCCTTCCTGGAACTTTCCCTACTCTGTCATAATAACCAGTGTCTCTGCCCACATCTTTGTGCATCATTATAAACAATTTCTTAAATGTGCTTCCAATTTCCATTATAAAATGATGGTAAATACATATTTTTAATTTAAAGTTTAATTTTTTCATCACCCACAGAGACTGATAGTGAAGTAGTTCTTACTATGAATGCTAAATAAAATAAATGACTTCAACAAATATTGGGTTAGGTCCTACCATGTACCACTGATTTTACTATAGACATGGCGCAGATGCAGTTTCTGGCCTCCTAGAGCCAATATATTCCAGCTGGGGAGTTAAGACTTGTGACTAAGTGGACATGACACAAATAAACCCTTCTACAATAAATAAATATTGCAGTAGTAAAGGACTCTTACAAAAGACTGATACATTTCAAAATGTTTGAACCAAATATAAGAAATCACTATAAACATTCACTAATGAAGATGATTTTTCTTTAACAGCCAAGACAATTGAAATATTGACATCGTCAAAACATTAGAGAAGCCAGGTGTGGCGGTGCATGCTTATAATCCCAGCACTTGAGGGTCTGAGGCAGGAGGATCGCTATGAGTTTGAGCCCAGCCTAGGCTACATAAGTGAATTCAAGGCCAGCCTGAACTGTATAGTGAGACCCTGTCTCTAAACAAAAACAAAAACTAAAACAACAAAAAAACCACTAGAGAAAAATCAGAAGAGTAAAAAAGGAAGTTACTTTACACTCTCAGTAATGGAGAATTAGTCTAGGGTTGCAATTCCCCAGATTCTTGCCCAGTGTGCCTTCTTCTTTGCATGGGCCAAGCTCACTGGGAGGCTGTGGCCCATCCTTTCCCACCACAGCTCAACACACTTGAGTTAGACTACTTACCTTGCTTCATAAACATCTGGATTGTTCCTGCTGCTCTCCTGATTCCTCTTTCAGTCCAAATCCTACCTAGTCTCCAAGACTCGCATAGGTCTCTATTTTCCAAGAATCCTTTCCAAATAACATCTATTCACATGAGTTTCCTGAATTTAGGTTGTGATGATTCAGTGTTAAAGTGGACACTTCTTAAAATCGGTCCCCTCCCATTAATACCTTTGAACTTGTGGTCCATTGACATGGTTGATCCTTGGAATTCCTGACCCCTGAGGTATGTTTGCCTACGTGGTAATTTGTTACACAGACTAGCACATACCCATGGTGAAAGCATCTAGTGTTTTTGCCTGATCCACATCCTTTGTACCTTTTTCCCGGTAACATCACCTTAATTTTTCCATAGAGTAGATGGGGAGGGGCTGTGAGCTAGCCTGGCCAATCAGCTCATTTTGTCTCTCAACTCACCTGGTTGGCCCAAAGAGAACATATTATTCAGAGTATTTATCTTATCTGAGTCCAAAAATGAATTAGTATAGGACTTGAGTAGAGGAATTAAAAAGGAGACAAAGGGATCCAAATTGGTAAAGAAGTAAAATGGTGTCTACAGATAACACAATCTTATCTGTACAACCCCTAAAGACTTCATCAGAAACTGTTACACCTAATAAATAAATTCAGTAAAGCAGCAGGACAGAAAATAAATGCAAAAATCAGCATGTTTCTATACATTATCTATGAACTATCCCCCCACAAGAGGAATCAACAAAACATTATTTCTTATAGTAGCATCAAAATAACTTCTTAAGAATAAACTTCACCAAGGAAATGAATGATGTATATGCTGAAAACTATGAAAGCTGCTGATGAAAGAAATTCAGGCATGAATAAATGGAAAACTATTTCAGGTTCAGAGATTCAAAGACTTAATATTGTTAAAAGGCCCCTACTATCCAAAAAAATCTATAAATTTAATGAAATTTCAAGGATATTTTCCATAGAGACAGAAAAAGCAATGCAAAAATTTCTGTGGAACCCAAAAGACCCCAAGTAGCCAAAGCAATTTTGAAAAATCAACAAAATAGAAGGCACCAAAATACCTGATTTTAAGATTTACTAAAAAGCAACCAGAGCAGCATGACACCAGCATAAAAACAGACATGCAGATCAATGCAGCAGAATAGAGAGCCCAGAAATAAATCTATTTACCATCAGCTGGTCTTTGGTAAAGCTTTCAAGAACACACAGCTAAGGAAATGCCAATCTCTCCAATCAATAGTGCTGAGAAGACTGTTTATCCACATATATAAAAATGAAACTGGACCTTTATCTCAGACAATATACGAGAATTGATTAAAAATGGATTAAGGCCTCAAATGTGAGACCTCAAAACTGTAAATTATTAGAACAAAATGTAGGAAAAAGTTTTGGGTATTGACTGAAGCAATAATTTTTTTGGATATGACCCCTAAAACCATGGACAGCAAAAGCAAAAATAGACAAATGAAACTGCATCAAGCTAAAAACACCAAAAAGTCATTACAAATGGTAAGTATATGATGTAATGGATATGTTAGTTATCTTGACATAATAAGGTGTAAATATATCAAAACACCACACTTTATACCATAATATGTTCAATTTATATTTATCAGTTGTCCTTTACTAAAACTGAGAGGAGGTTAAAAGGAAAGGAGCTCTTTTTTCTTAATGGAATGTAATAAACTTGGAATTTGGGGGCATCCTTCCTGAGAGTGTGCTGAGAATAGAAAAAATATAAAAGATATTAGACAGGTATTTAGCAAGAGAGAGATCGATTTCTGGCACTGTTCGAACTGACTTGTATATCTAGTCAGACCAGCCCTTAAATTTTTATTTCCTTGGGTCAATGGATTTATCTTTGCTTACGTCTGCTTTTGTTGGGAGTTTTCTCAGCAGGAACTCAAGACGGTTTCAACAGATTCATCGACCTAACAAATGACGTCTCCTAAACCTGTATTGCTAAACACAGGCTCTAAACCCATGCTTACGCCTACTAGTAAACAATACTTGCTACCCAACACCTACAAATGCTGCAGTTCTTTCTCTTTCTCCTTTAGATAGAGGAAACTGACCAGGTGCCAAATGTGTAGCCTTGACAGCTTTGGCTTTGGTCTTGTCCCAGGAACAGTAATTCTGTGCTGAGAAAGAACTGAGCATAGTTCTCCAAAATTTACAACAGAATCTTGAATCCAGTGTGAGGATTTTGCTAAAGACCCGTTGAAACCTGGAGCGGGCCAGGTTTCCTGCCATTGCCCCATAACTCACAGACCCTTCCAAGCAGAACTAGAGGATTTGGGACTTCTCCTACCAGGAAGTTGCCAGAGTCATGACCACAAACTGTTTTCAGAGAAAAGAAGACCATGAGGAATTTCTGATAATTTCATGGTTTCACCATACGTTTTTGAAAAGGTTTAACACCCAGAGGCATGGGGAGATTCAGTGCTCTGGTAATGGAGAGAGCTAGAGAGATGAAGCAGAGAGGACATTTTTAGAGAATGAAGTAACTTTCAACCGGAAAATGAAGCAATTGTAAAAGTTAAAACAAAACCAGAACTGATTCTTCTGAGCTGTTCTTCCTGCGTGAGCACTTTTTCTTCCCCCTTTGGTGGAATAAAGTTTAAAACCCTGAGTCATCAGCTTGTGTAGCAGTTGCTCCTGGTTGGGCCCTATACTTTACTCATGGCTCTGTGTTCCTGGTTTGTCAAGGACAAGCAGTAGGTATTTGCCTGGAAGCCTCCTGTCTCAACTTTTATCTGAGAGAAGGAAGCAAGGACACTGAGCTCCAGCCTAGCACTTTGCTGAGGGTCCCAGAACATGCCTGTTTCCTCACTTTGCTTTGTGCACGCCACCAGACCTCAAGAAGGAGAGAATGGGAACTGACTGAGAGGTGTGGGGTGGCTGGCTGGAGGTTAGCTTGCTGCATGGCAGGGGAAATGGGACATCCTTGTCTTGTTCTTGATTTTAAAGTGAAAGCTTTCAGTTTTTGTCCGTGTAGTATGATGTTGGCCATTGGTTTGTCATAGATGGCTTTTATCAGATTGAAGTAAAGACCATCTATTCCTATTATCTATATGTTTTTTATAATCAATAAGTGTTGGGCTTTATCAAAACCTTTTTCTGTATTTTTGAGATGATTATGTGAATTTATGTCTTTGGGTCTATTGATATAGTGTATTACATTAATTGATTTTCATATACTGACCCATCCCTGCATTCCTGGGATGAATCCTACTTGATCATAATATATAATCTTCTTAATGATTTGCTGCATTTCTGTTTACTCATATTTTATTGGGAATTTTTGCATCTATGTTCATTAAGGAAATTGGCCTACAGTTCTCTTTTTTGGCTTGGTCTTTCTCTGGTTTTGGTATCAGGTAATACTTGCCTCCCGGAATGAGTTAAGGAAAATTCCTTCCCTTTCAAATTCATTAAAGAATATGAGAAGTATTGGCATTAAATTATCTCTAAATTTCTTGTACAGTTCAGCTGTGAATCCATCAGGACCTGTGCTTTTCTTTGTTGGTCAGTTTTTAATTACATTTTCAACTTTGTAGCCTGATACTGAGTTATTTGTGATTTTTATATCTTCTTGATTCATTTTTGGAATTCATGTATATCTAGGAATTTGTCTATTTCCTCTGCATTTTCCATTATATGAGAGTAAAGTAGGTATTGATGATCTTCTGAATTTCTACAGGACGTGTAGTGATTTCATCCTTCTCATTCCTTATTGCATGAATCTGAGCTTTTTATTTCCTTTTTTGATAATGTTCACTAGGGCTTTATCAATTTTATTTATTTCTCTCGAAGAACCAACTCTTTGATTCATTCATTCTTTGTATTGTTTCCTTAGTCTCCATTGCATTAATTTCTGCTCTGATCTTTATAATTTCTTCCTTCTTTGGCTTTGAGCTTGACATGCTTTTGTTTTTCTAGAAGCTGGGTGCATCATAAAGTTGTTTATTAGTACTCATTCTGTTTTCCTGATGTGGGAATTCACTGCTATAAATTTCTTCCGAGGACTGCTTTCATTGTGTCCTACAGGTTCTGGTAACTTATATCTGCATTTTTGTTCGATTGTAAATAATTTTCAATTTCTTCTTTAATTTCATCTGAAACCATTGGTTGTTCAAGGCAGTTTTTTAATTCCCATATGTTTATGGAGTTTTTTCCCGTTCTTTGTCAATAATTTCCAATTTCATTCCACTGTGGTCTGATAGAATGCATGGGATAATTTGAACCCCTTTACATTTACTTAAGCATATTCTATGACCTAGTATATAGTGTATTTTAGAGAATGTCCTATGTGCAGCTGAGAAGAATGTATATTCTGATGTTGGAATACTCTGGAAAGGTCTACTATATTTATTTGTTCACAAATTTGGTTTTGTTCTGTTATTATTTTGCTGATTTTTGTCTAGTTCATCTATGTTTTTGTAACAGTGGAGTATTAAAATCCCCTGTTATGGTGGTGTTACTGCTTATTTGATTTTTCTTTTTTTCTTTTTTAAAATTTTTAAATTTTAAAAATAAAAGAAAACATATTAACAAACAGATATTCATTTACAAAATAGCATAAGAACAATACAAATAATACAGAGTTACAGATTAAGTGGTAGGAAATTAATAATGGTTGTTGTATCACATATGGATATCTTTAAAGTGGATTCTCAGGAAAACAGAGATCTGCAATAATGGTCAAACAAGTAATCATTAACTAGTCCTTTCAGTAAATCAGTAGAAGACAGTAGTACAACTGTTAGCTATCCTGTATATATATATACATACATGATTTCTCCTTCTTTCCCTTCTCCTTTCCCACACACCATTTGACCACTACTTTTGAGCATTTTCCTTTCATTTCACAATGTCTGTCATACCTCCTAGTTTTTATTCACTGTTTCAGGTTCTTACACTAGTGAGACAATACATTGCTTACACATGCACATCTGATTTATTTCACTTGTGAGTATGGTCTCTAGTTGTGACCATTTACATATAAAAGCCTTGAAATATCTTTCTTTATAGCTGAGTAATATTCCATTATATAAAAGTACCACAATATTTTCATCCAATCCTCAGTGGGTGGACATTTGGGTTGCTTCCACAATTTAGCAATTACAAATTGTACCACTATGAACATGGGTACACGTGTATATATCACTGTGATATGATGTTTTCAGATCTTCTGGGAAAATACCCAGAAGGGGAATAGCTGGGTTGAATGTGACCTCTAGACCTAGTTTGCTGAGGAATCTCCAAACCGATTTCCGCAGTGGTTTCACCAGTCTGCATTCCCATCAGCAGTGGAGAAGAGTTCCTATTTCTCCACAGCCTTGCCAGCATTTGTTATTGGTTTATTTCTTAATGCTAGCCATTCTTTCTGCGGTGAGGTGAAATCTCAGTGTTTTAATTTGCATTTCTTGAGTGACTAAAGATGTTGAACATTTTTTCATGTATTTCTTTGCCATTTGTATTTCTTCATCTGAGAAGTTTGTATTCATCTCAGCTGCCCATTTTTGGATTGGGTCTTTGAATTTAGAGGGGCTGATGTTTTTTAATTCTTTATATGTTCTAGATAGAAGACCTTCGTCCAAGGGACAGTCACCAATTTGTGGGTTGGGTATCATGTTGATTTTACTACAGTAGCTTTGTAGTATAATTTCAGGTCAGGGATTGTAATTTCACCTGATTTGTCCCTGTTGCCCAGGATTGGTTTTGCTATTCTGGGTCTCTTCTGGTTCCAGATGAATTTAAGGAATGTTTTCTCTAGATCTGTGAGGTATGCTAATGGTAGTTTAATGGGAATTGCATTGGATCTGTACAATTTTGGTAGTATGGCTATTTTCACAATGTTGATTCTTCCTATCCATGAGCAAGGAATATTTTTCCATTTATTCAAGTTCTCTTCAATCTCTTTTTACAGAGTACTGTAGTTTTCATTGAATGTATCTTTTACTTATTTTGTTAGATTGATTCCTACATATTTCAATTTCTTGGATGCTATCACGAAAGGTATGGATTCCTTAATTTCTCTCTCAGTCTGTTATTTGTGTATAGGAATGCTATTGATTTTGGGGTGTTGACTTTGTATCCAGCTACTCTGCTGAATTTGTCGATTAATTGAAGGAGTCTTCTTGTGGAGTTTTTGGGGTCTTCTATACAAAGTATCATGTCATCTGCAAATAGTGATAGTTTTACTTCCTTCAAGTCCAGGAGATATCAACACAGATGAGCTTGAAAGTCATACACCTGAAATTACTGAAATGATAGCTGAAGTAAAGAAACAATTCCATCAGGCCTTAGAAGACATCAGATCAGAAATAATCTCTGAGGAAAAAGAAGAAATGACAGCAGTAATGAAAGAATGCTTAGCACATCTAAAGAAGACATACAATAAAATAGAGGAGCATAGTAAATTAATGGAAACCTTGAATGAACAGTATAGGGAAGAACTGGAATGCATGAAACAGATTCAAACAGATACCCAGTAAATTGTAATTTCCATCAAAAGCTGGCAAAGCCCCTTGAGTGAAGCTGAAGATAGATTTTCAGACCTTGAAGACAGCATTGCTGTGAATGACTCTTTTAAAGAAAGATCTCTTAAAAATAACAAGAAACCAAGAAAGAACAATTCAACAGAAAGACGAAGCAAAGAAAAACAATGTAAGATTAATAGGTATTAATGGAACAGCAGATGTCAACACAAATGACATAAAAAGACTATTTGCAGAAATAATAGCAGAAAATTTCCCAATCATGGAAAAAGATTTGGACATCCAGGTAGGTGAGGCATATAGAACTCCAAGTAGCCATAAACAAAATGAATCTACACTCAGACATGTAGTGATCAAGATCCCAGAAATTCAACAAAAGAATAGAATATTAAAAGCTGTTAGAGAAAAGAAACAGATCATCTATAACGGAAAGCCCATCAGAATCACAGCAGATTTCTCAACACAAACCATCAAGTTAAGAAGAGCTTGGAGTGAAATATTGTAGGTCCTGAAAGAAAACAACTTCCAACTGAGATTGATGTACCCTGCAAAACTAGCCTTCAAAGTTAATAGAGAAATAAAATATTTTCACAATAAAGATAAACTGAAGAACTTCATGAGCACCAACCCTACAAAGAGTACTGGAAGATATTCCAGAAAGAGATAAAAAAGACCACAATTATAAGAACAACAACACAAAGCAAACACCAAGCAGAGGAAGCAATTAAACAGAGGGAAAGAAGAGGAACCAAAAGCAGGAAAACAATATGACAAAGATAAGCCAATACATATCAGTTATAACCGTCAATGTAGATGGAATCAATTCACCAACCAAAAGAAGCAGACTGGCAGGTTGGATCAAGAAACAATATCCAACAATATGCTGTGCACAAGAAACACATTTAACTCAAAAGGAAATTCATAGACTGAAAATCAAAGGATGGAAAATAATACTCCACATGACAGTTATCCAGAAAAAAGTGGGTGTAGCTATTCTGTCTGTAGACAATGGGAACTTCAAACAAAGAATAGTTAAAAAAGATAAAGAAGGTCACTACATACTTGTGAGGGGAAAACTTCAAAAGGAAGAGATAACAATTGTAAACATCTATGCACCAAACACAGGAGCACCCAACTATATAAGACAAATTTTAACAGATACGAAAAATGAAAGAAGCAGCAAAACAAACATAAACAGGGGACTTCAATACCCCATTGTCACAAAGAGATAGATCTAGGCAAAAAATTAGCAAAGAAATAACAGAACTAAACCAACCATACAAACGGACTTAGTAGACCTGTATAAAATGTTCTACACAACAGCATCAGAATACACATTCTTCTCAGCTGCACATGGGACATTCTCTAAAATAGACCATATTCTAGCACATAGAACATGCTTAAGGAAATGCAAAGGAGTTGAAATTATCTCATTGTTATGGTTGATACATTATGTCAACTTGGGGAATCTAGAGGTTTGGCTGAATGACTCAGCAGGAAGCCAGGGGCTTACTTTGTATACATCCTGAGCCTATGGAAGAGGAGGCCATGGAGATTATGTGAGTACTACACACCCCCTGGCTGAGGATAGCCTGTTTACAATGTAAGGGAGGTAAAAAGAGGCTGCTTGCCCGCCATTCCTCCCTTTTGTTCTCATTGGTTTTGCTGTGCTCTGCTGCCATGAACGTTTGCCCTCTGCCATGTGCCACTCTGCCTCTGAACCAGCCAAGTATGCACTGAAACTTCCACAAACTGTAAGCTAAATAAACCTTTCCTTCCTCATATTTGGGCATTGGGTATTTTGTCTCAGCAATGAGAAAAAAGTAACCAAGACACTCATGCATACTATCAGACCATAGTACAATGAAATTGGTAATTGATGACAAAGGAAATTGCAAGAACTCCATAAACACAGGGAAATTAAACAGCACCTGTCTGAACAATCCAGGTGAAATAAAAGAAGAAATTAAATATTATATACAATCAAACAAAAATGTAGATACAACTTATAGGAACCGGTGGGATGCAATGAAACCAGGCCTCAGAGGGAAATTTATAGCAGTGAATTCCTACCTCAGGAAAACAGAACAAGCACAAATAAACAATCTCATGCTGCACCTCAAGCTTCTAGAAAAAGAAGAACAAATCAAACGAAAAGCCCAGAGAAGGCATGAAATTATAAAACTCAGGGCAGAAATTAATACAATGGAGACTAAAAAAACAATACAAAGAATTAACAGTTTAATGAGTTACTTCTTTAAAAAAATAAAATTGGGGCTGGGGATATAGCTTAAAGGAATAAGTGCTCGCCTAGCAAGCACAAAGCCCTGAGTTTGATCCCTGGTACTGCCAAAAATATAAAACAAAATAATAAAATTGATAAACCCCTAGCCAACCTTATTAAAAAAGGAAAGAAAAAAATGAAATACATGCAATAAGAAATGAAAGAGATCAAATCACTACAGATACTGCAGAAATTCAGAAGATCATCAGTACCTACTTTGAAGATCTTTACTCTCATAGGATGGAAAACACAGAGGAAATGGACAGATTTCTAGATACATATGAACTACCAAATCTGAACTGAGAAGATATAAACATCCTGAATAACCCTATATCAACAAGTGAAATTGAAAATGTAATAAAAAACTTGGCAATGAAGAAAAGCCCAGATTATGATGGATTTACAGCTGAATTGTATAAGAAATTTAGAGAAGATTTAATGCCAATACTTCTCAAACTCTTCAAGGAAATTGAAAAGGAAGGAATTCTCCCCAACGCATTCCTGGAGGCAAGTATTATCCTGATACCAAACCAGAGAAAGACCCAACTGAAAAAGAGAACTACAGGCCAACCTCTCTAATGAACATAGACGCAAAAATTTTCAATAAAATACTAGCAAACAGAATGCAACAAATCATCAAGAAGATTATACACCATGACCAAGTGGGATTCATCCCAGGAATGCAAGGATGGTTCAATATACACAAATCAATTAATTTAATACACCATATCAATAAATTCAAGGACAAAAATCACATGATCATCTCAATTGATGCAGAAAAACCTTTTGATAAGGTCCAACACTTATTCATGATAAAAACCCTAAGAAAATTGGCATAGATGGACTTTACCTCAACCTAATAAAAGCCATCTATGACAAACCAACAGCTGACATCATTCTAAATGATCAAAAACAGAAAACTTTCCCTTTAAAATCAGGAACAAGACAAGGATGTCCAATTTCACCACTCCTATTCACTGTAGTTCTGGAAATATTAGCCAGAGCAGTTAGACAACAGAGACAACTAAGAGGAATAAGGATAGGAAGGGAAGAAGTGAAATTACCATTATTTGCAGATGACGTGATACTCTACATTGAAGATGAAAAAACTCTACCAAAAGGCCCATAGATTTAATAAACAAATTAAGTAGCATAGCTGGATACAAAGTCAACACTCAAAAATCAATAGCATTCCTATATACAAACAAGAAGCAGACTAAGAGAGAAATTAGGAAAACCATATCTTTCATAATAGCATCTTTAAAAAAATGAAATACTTAGGAATCAATCTAGCAAAAGAAGTAAAAGATCTATACAGTGAAAATTACAGTACTCTGAAAAAAGTGATCAAAGAGGATTTCAGAAAATGGAAAGATATTCCTTGCTCATGGTTAGGAAGAACCAACATTGTGAAAATGACCATACTCCCAAGATTGTACAGATTCAATGCAATCCCAATTAAAATTTGATTGGTATACCTCACAGATTTAGAGAGAACATTCCTAAAATTCATCTAGAACCAGAAGGTGCCTAGAATAGCAAAATCAATCCTGGGTAACAAAGGAAAGGTAGGAGGCATCACAATCCCTAACTTGAAAATATACTACAAGGCTACTGTGATAAAATCAGCATGGTGCTGGCAAAAAAACAGACCTGAAGATCAATGGAACAAATTAGAAGATGCAGAGACAGGTACAAACATACTCAGCCACCTTATTTTTGACAAAGGGGCCAAACATGTTCACTGGAAGAAAGATAGCCTCTTTAACAAATGGTGCTAGAAAAACTGGCTTTCCACATGACAAAGACTAAAACTAGACCTATGTCTATCACCATGACTAAACTAAAGTCAAAGTGGACCAAAGATCTAAATATCAAAATAGGAACAATAAATCTACTGGAAGAGAAAGTAGATAAAACTCTCAAAGACATAGGGGTAGGCAGAGAGTTCATGAACAAAAACCAAACTGCATGGGAAATACTTCAAAGAATCAACAACTGGGATCTCATCTTATTGAAAAGTTTCTGCACATCAAAAGAAATCACCAACAGAGTAAAAAGAAACACGTGAATGGGAAAAAATTTTTATCCAACTGCCTATCAGACAAAGGACTCCTATCTAGAACATATAAAGAATGAAAAAATTCAGGTCCCCCAAATTCAAAGACCCAATCCAAAAATGGGCATCTGAGATGAATACACACTTCTTAGATGAAGAAATACTAATGGCAAATAAATATATTTAAAAATGTTCAACATCATTAGTCATTTGAGAAATGCACATTAAAACAACACTGAGATTTCATTTCACCCCACAAAGAATGGCTATCATTAAGAAGTCAACCAATGACAAATGCTGGAGAGGCTGTGGGGAAAAAGGACCACTTCTCCACTGCTGGTGGGAGTGTTGATTAGTGAAACCACTGTGCAAATTAGTCTGGAGATTCCTCACAAAACTAGGATTAGAGGTCCCACTTATCCCAGCTATTCCCCTTCTGGGTGTTTTTCCAGAAGAATTAAAAAGTCATATCACAGCGATATATGTACACCCATGTATATAGCAGCACAATTTGTCACAGCCAAATGTTGGAAACAATGCAAATGCCCATCAGCTGAGGAATGGTTAAAAAAGATGTGGTATTTCTATATAATGGAGTATTACTCAGCTATAAAAAAGATAAACCCAAGGCTTTTGTAGGTAACTGGATGTAACTAGAGACCATATCCTAAGTGAAATAAATCAGACCCACATGTGTGAACATCATAATGTCTCCCTGGTATAAGAACATGAAAGAGTAAATAAACCAAAAATGTACAGTAGATAATAAGAAAGGGAAAGAAATTGCTCAAAGGAAGGAACAACTGAAATGAGGGAAAGAAAGTACTAAGGCATGATACATATACATATATATACATATATATGAATATATACATGTATATGGATCAGTGGCATGACTGTACTGTTTGTGTCTGATGGTTTGCTGAGGGGAACACTTAATGATTAAAAGTTTTTTTTAAATATTTTGACCAATTTTGCATGCTTGTATCTGGTAATCTGAGTGACTTATGTTACAACAACAATTTGCAGTATAACAACCATTGGTGAATTCCTACCATCTTGTCTAGTGATGCTATGTATTGTCTCTAATGTTTTTTAAAATTATTATTTTCTTATTCCCTTTAATGATTTGATCAATCATCTATTCTTACATCTGGTAATCAAAGCAACTTCGTTGAAAATAACAGTGTGTAATATAACAACCACTGTTAATCCCTATCATTTGGTTTGAAAGCTCATATCATCTTTAATGTCCTTGCTTTGTTTTGTTGTATTTTGCTATTGTTCTTTGTTTTGTACTATTTCCTTTAAAATAAAAGATTTGTCTTATCTAGTTGAGGGCTCCTTTATTTGGTGCATATGATTGTTATCTCTTCCCCTTGCAGTTTTCCCCTGAAGAGTATGTAGTGACCTTCTTTATCTCTTTTGATCGTTTTTTGATTTGAAGTTTACATTGACCTGTAGTTCTCTTTTTAGTTGGATTCTTATCTGGTTTGGGGATCAAGATAATGTTCACTTCTGAGAATGATTTTGGAAGTATTCCTCTTCAATATTATTAAAAAGTTTGAGTAGTATTGGTGTTAGAACTTCCCTAACATTGTATAGAATTCAGCTTTGAATACATCAGGTTCTGAGTTGCTAGTTAGTTTTCTTCCTTCCTTCCTTCCTTCCTTCCTTCCTTCCTTCCTTCCTTCCTTCCTTCCTTCCTTCCTTCCTTCTTTCCTTCCTTCCTTCCTTCCTTCCTTCCTTCCTTCCTTCCTTCCTTTCTTTCTTTCTTTCTTTCTTTCTTTCTTTCTTTCTTTCTTTCTTTCTTTCTCTCTTCAATTTCACTTCCTCTTATTGGATTGCTCAAGATTTTTAAGTCTTCTTGGTTTTGTTTTAGCAATTCATATGTATCTAGGAATCTCTGCATTTCCTCTGAGTTCTCCAAGTGATTAGCATATAGGTTTGTAAAGTAGTTACTAATAATTTTCTGAAATTTGGCAGTCTTTTGTGATTTCACCATTTTCATCTCTCATTGCATGTATTTATGTCTTTTCTCTCCTTTTTTGGGTAAGATTGGCTAAGGGTTTGGCTATTTTATTTTATTTATTCTTGCCAAGAACAAGCTCTTCAATTCATTGATTGTTTGTATTGTTTTTCTAGTCTTGATTTCATTAATTTTTGCTCTGATCTTTATAATTTCCTTCCTTGTGCAAGCTCTGCATTGGGTTGTTTTTTCTGCATCATTCATATACATCACTAGCTTATTTATTTGGGCTCACTGCTATAGGCTGCTTTCATTGTAGCTTTCATTCTTGGTCTCCTTTCATGGTGCCCCACGAATTCTTGTATGTTGTACAGACATTATGATTTAATCATAAGAATTAATTTCTTCTTTAATTTCCTCTGTGACTCATTGATTATTCAAAAGTGTATTGTTTAATTTCATATGTTTTCATAGTTTCTGTGGTTTCCTTTGCTATTGATTTCTAGCTTTATTACACTGTGATCTAATAATATGCATGGTAAAATTTCAATTCTTTTGCATTTACTTAGACATGCTCTATTAACTTACCTTTGGTCTATTGTGGAGAAAGTATGTGTGGCTTGAAAGATGTGTATTCTGTTTATTGTGTGGAATAAATACTCTGTATATATCTATTTAGTCCATTTATTTGAAAGTTTGGTTCATCTCTGATATTTCTTTGTTCAGTTTTTGTTTAGTTGATCTATTTATGATAGTAGGGTGTTGAGATATCCCACTACAACTGTATTGATATTTATTTGATCTTTTTTGTTTCCTAGAGTTTGTTTTATGTAGTTGGGTACACTGTGGGTTGGTACATGTATATTTGTAATTGTCATGTCTTCCTGTTGAATAATTCCATGTCTTTGCCTCTTTTTATCAGCTTTGGCTTGAAATCCACTTTGTGTGAAAATAGGATAGCAATGTTTGCTTGTTTTGGGGTTCCCATGGAAAATTGTTTTCTACCCTTTGAGTTTTATTCTATAGATTTCTTTTTGTGTTAATATGTTTGTTGTCTGCAATATATCTTTGGATTTTGTTTCTTGATCCATCTTACTAATCAGTATCTTTTCACTGATGAGTTAAATCCATTTATTAACAGTTATAATTGATAGATATTGAATTATTCCTGTTGTATTAATTTCCTATTGCAATTTTTCTTTCTTTATGTTCTATTTAATTACTATCCCCACCTGATACATTCACTTTTTTCAACCTTTTGGCATTGTTAGCTTCATTGTCTCTTTCTAGGATACCCTTAAGAATTTTGTGGGGTATTGGTCTGGTGGTCATGAATTTCTTTTGGTTTTCTTTATCACAAAAGTATCTTATTTCTCCATTAATTCTGAAAGATAATTTTGCAGGGTATAATAGTCTGGGTTGGAGGTTTCATTTTTCTTTTATTTTTAATATATATCTTTTAAATTTTTTTATTTTTAATATATATCTTTTTTAATTTTTTATTTTTTTAGAGCCTGGGGTGCTTCACTCCATGCTCAACTTGATTTAAGGTTTGTATTGAGAAATCTGTTGGGATTCCGGTAGTTTTTCCGTTTTTGTGGCTCAGTCCTTTTCTCCTGAAGCCTTTAAGATTATGTTCTTGTGTTGTACTTCTGATATTTTAGTTATTATGTGGTGTGGTGTCTTTCTAATCATGGCTATTTGGAGTTCCACATACTTCATTTATCTGTCTGTTATTTCATGTGTGGAACTTGTTTTGCTATTACTTGTATAAATAGAGTTTGCCCTTTGTGCTACCTTGTAATGTTTTTGATGACTCCAATTATTCATATATGAGGCATCTTTGAGTCGCCTGGGAGCAGTTGGGTCCATCTGTTATGTTCTCCTTTTTTAGGGTTTCTCTCATTAACTGACCTTGGACCATAGTCTTGTCCTCCAGATCTGACACTCTGGTGTGGCTCCTTCTTCTCCCTATACTTTCAGTCATGTTTTTAATATCCTAAATTTCTGTCTGGAACTTTCTCTTGTATCCTGGTAATTCGTGTTTTGCATCTCTTTCTTTAGATCCACTAGCTATGTAACAGTGTCTTCTCTACATTCACTGGCCATTTGTTCACAGTCATTATGTGATTAATTAGATCTTCTTTAAATTTTCCAAGCACCTTAGAGAACCATTTTACCTCCATTAATACCCTTTCAGACCTATCTACTGTGCAGCTTATGATTTTGGCCCCCTTATTGCCTCCTATACCAATTTTTGTGGAAGTTGGGAGTTTTGGATGAGATTTTGTTGTCTTTTCTTTTTGTATTTCTGTTGTTTTGTTTTTGAGGGCTGGGATCGCAAATGTTTGACCCAGTGCTCTGTTCTTTGGCAGCAACCACAGCACTGTTTATGAGCCCCCAGCAATCCAGGTACTGGTATAGAGCAGTGGTGATGCAGCAATGAAATGAATGCTGCAGTGGCTGTTCAGTGTCACTGAAAGTTCTAAAAGTTGCCATGATTGGCATGCAGTGAAAAACAATTGCCAGTCACTACTGTATCACCTCGTCTATGGTAAATTCAGTGACAATAATTGCATCAAATGTCAACTGAATATTGACAAACCCTAGAAACCCCTCGTGAACAGCTCCTCCCCAAAACAAAGAAGATCTGCTTTTAGTGAAGGTAGTCAGGCTCCCCCTTATATTGACCCATAGTAATTCAGAGTACTGATTTCTGCTGGATGTTGGTAGCAGTGCTATAGCTCAAACATGCCACTGTACTGAATGCCTTCTTCTTCAAGATCACCCCCATCCCTGACAGTTTCTCCCATCAACCTGGCCTCCCTCAGCAGAATACAGCCTTGTGAACTTCCTGCTCTGAGCCCAGGCCACCAAGGGGATCCCAGCAGACCACTATTTCGCTCTTACTCTCTCTGAACCTATCTCCCAAGGTTGTCTCATATCCAGTTTATATGAAGTGTTTCGCTTCAGCCCTGAAGCTAGACTCTCCTCCTGAGTGCTGGTCTCTTTGCTAATCAGGCCATTCTGTTAGTTGTCAACTCTGTTGCCCTGTATTGTAGAGAACCTAGGGACTGGAGTGGGGGCATTTGGTTCCCAAGACATCTGGGCTCCAGTGCAGGCCCAGTGGGCCAGGGCTTTGGCTAAAGGTGGGGCAGGCACCTCTTGTTCCTCCTGTGCAGGTCTCCAGTGATCTGCTCATTTTATTAATCATAATATGAGCTTGTAACTCACCTTTGACGTCTCAATCTTTTCCTTTCTCCTCATGTTTCCACAGTCCTTATTTCTTCCCCATGGCCTATTCCTAGTACTACTGCTTCCTTCCTTGTTTCTTTTTTCTGGTCCTCCCTCATTATCTTTTGTTCACCTAGGAATATGAAGGTGGAACTTAACAATATAGGCAAAGAGAAACGTAAGAAAAATGAGCAGTCAGCATCTTTGTTCATTTCTCACTTACATTCACCAGTATTTTAGACCATCTCTAAAGAGCAAGGTACCATGTTAGACATTACAGAGATGGAAGAAAAGTACACTTATATGCCCTGGTTCTGAAAAATGTGTAAAATCTAATGGGGGGAGAAAATAGCCATAACATGAGAGAAACTGTTTGGTGCCTTAAGAGAGAAAGCATTGGTGGGAGAAGGGAAAGATTTAGGTGCATCCAAGGGAGTTTGTAGAGTTAGATCCATGGAGTAGTGAATACATAGCAGTTTATTTGGTCTTCATTCATTTAACATGTTTGCTATGTGTCTGTCTCTATATGTCAGATGCTGTGCTTGGAAGTTGGGTATGACAGTGAACAAAAGCATTATGGTTCCAGTCTGCATAGCACTTTTAAAGAGGGACATAGACTTTAAACAAATAAAGATATATGTTCATATGTATGTAGCAAATGAAAAGAAAACACAGGGTCCCTAGAAATAGAATCTAATTTAGATCAGAAGGGGATAGAACAGAGTTCTCAAGTCTTAGGAACACACTTGAGATGCTGTGCGGGAGAGCAAACAAACCCCTCCAGGTAGCAATAATATGGACCCAAGTCTTGGAACAGTTTGCTGGTACTTCAAGAACTCAAAGGTAGGTCTTGGTGGCCTGAGCTCAGAACATAGGAGAGTGTTAAATTATAAGGTTGGGAAGTTGGCAGTGCCTAGATGATGTGAGGCCTTCTTAGTAAACTTTTTATCTTGGAATGACTTAACAGTGTTTGGGCTCAAAACAAGGGCTTCATACATGGTAGGCAAGGAATCTACCACTGAGCTATGCCCCCAGTGCCTTGATGTGGGGCCTTTTAAATCATGATAAGGATTTGGATTTTATCCCTAGTATAGCTAGAAATGGTTGAAAAATTTAAGCAAGGGAGTGTGAGAACCCAATTCATGTTTTAAGTACCCTCTGACTGCCACTGAAAAATTGATTACCTAGGACAAGAGTGGGCAGGGAGCATCCAGGCGAGGTGGTGGGGCAGGCATGGGGATGGTAATGATATGGAGGCTAATTTCAAAGTGGAGTAAGGAGCAAAATAACTTTTCTATTAATAAAAATTTTATCCAGCTAAAATGTATTTAATTCTTTCTTGTCTTTCCACTTACTTAGTTTTGAAGAATCTATAAATTTCTCTAATATCATTTGTCCTGATCTTTACTTGGCTCTTGGATTTGCCATACTCTACCAGACTGAGCTTTGGTGAACTCCAGCCTCTCTTACATCCTTTCTTTCCCTGTCCTCATCTGTGTTGCGTCCAGTGAGTGGGAAGTAACGGAACCTGTCAAAGCAGAAGGGAGAGATTACAGGGGGAGGAGGGAACCTAAAAAGGAGGCTGGGGGCCTAAAGAAACTTTGCTGAGTTCTTTTAATTTTTGCCACAACTTTTTCTTATTTCAGTCATCTGAGCCTAGAAAAAGAGAAGCTGTGGACAAATGCCCTTTCACATCCTACCTCTCCACATTACTGTGGGGAAGAAGACCAGAGGGCCCACGCAAGCAAAAGTAAAATGGCCACCTTAATAATGATTCCTTTGAAGGAAAAAAAAATGGGGCACTCACCGAAAATTTCACTGATGCTTACAAAGCTCAGAAGGAAGGAACGGCAGAGTATGACACTTGGCATCCTTGGTGATGACAACTTGGGGATTTTCCTAGGAAATGTTTAGAGTGGACCTCATGTATTTCTTGGATTCTTGGGCTTAAAACTAAAGAATCCCAAGAAGAAATCATCAGCTTCCTGGGAAAGGTAAGACATGAGTGCATTGACCAGTTGACCCCAAATCCTAACTTAGGAACTAGGAGAACTGTTCTGCATTTTCTTAGTGGTTAGATGAGGCAATAAGAAATTCACCCGAATCTTGATCTAGTGGATTGTTGATTTATGTTCCCTTTCTTAGGGACAATTTATAAGCCTCTGATGAGAACTGATGAGAATAATAAGAAGTCTATTTGGTCTTTTTCTTAGATTCCTGGCACAAAGTTCCTAAAATTCTTGGAATTTCCTGGATGATAGGAATGTATCTTGCTATTTATAATGGGCAAGCTTTAAATTTATGCCAGTGCAATGACCCTGGTTAGACAGCTTCAGGGTAGGAGCTGGTGATTAAGATGCCAGAATTTTCAGCACTCCCCCTAAAGGGACAGGGAGACACTAGAGACTGAGTTGAATCATCAGTGGCCAATGAGTAAATCAATTGTGCCTATGTAGTGAAACCTGCATAAGAACCTTGGGCTGTAGGACTTCCCAAGTCAGGAAGTCTAGTGGGGCCATGGGCTCTGCAGTGAAACAGTCTCTGAGAGATTTGGATGAGCAGCCACATCTGGGAACTACTTATCTGGAAAACCTACTTTCAAGGTCAGGTAACAAATCTATAGCTAACCTTGGAGTAATTAGGTGTTCTTTGTCTTAATAGGAATCTGGGTTACAGAGGAGCATTCATTGGTCACAACATGGCAGCTATATTTAGTGCATTTAGTGTAGGTAGCTTGAACATCAGAAGGAAACATTATGAATAAACATTGAGTTCTAGGAAATGATCTACATGCTGCAGTATTTAGGGGAAAGCATACTGAAACTTGTAATTCACTTCTAAATGCACCAAAATTAGGGTGGTGTAATGGAGGCGCAGAGAGATAAATGGATAGGTATGATAAAGCATATATAGTAAAGTGATGGGGATAGAATCCAGGAGACTATGCCAAGGTTTACTGGAAAGTGCTTCCAATTATGCTGATGTTTGATGATTTTTTGGTACTAAAATGTTATAAAAAATAACGCATAGCCAAGCCTGAAGGTTTGTCCATGAGACTGTCTCTTGAATCGGTCCACAGCACCTTGTTCCTGTTTGGGTCGCCAGAGAAAATCCACAGCCCAGAGGTTGAAGGACTCATTCCTGTAGGAGCTCTAAGCTGAGACTGGCACTGTTGGCTGCAGTGATGCCCTTACTAGGCAAAAAAACACTCATCTTTTTCCATAATGAGGGAAGAAAATTCTCTCTCTGCTATGTTCCCTCCTTCTGAGAACCCAGCTACTGTCCCTTTGGGCTGAGGCGGGCAGTGCTGCAGTAGCCCAGCCCTCACCTTACAGCTTCATAGTCACCGCGTCCCTCTGTTGCTCAGCATCCCCCTGTCCTCGCTGCCTGTTCCTGACATT
The DNA here is from genome assembly GCA_004027595.1 of Dinomys branickii. NCBI lineage: Eukaryota > Metazoa > Chordata > Mammalia > Rodentia > Dinomyidae > Dinomys > Dinomys branickii. The sequence continues at coordinate 12,184 of PVLD010019215.1, read as the reverse complement.
CTTCCTTTGCCATTCTCCTTTCAGTCTCCTCCGAGGCAAACTGAGAGGTTAAATAGGCATCTGTAATGGTGATTCTTACTCTTTTAAAAATTATTCAAGCACATCAAATCTGTTCCTGCCTTGTCAAACTCAATTTCGGTTCATTTTACATAGTAAGAATTCCTGACATTCACATGCTTTTCTTAATTCCAAGTTTTTCTTAATTCCTATCTCTTTTCATTCCTCCATATATTGTCTCTCAAGATGGATTGGCAAGCACAGATCCCCCCTTCCTAGATGGAGAACCTAGAAGATGTTGCAAATGGCATTGTCTTGAGTTCCTCCTTTGTGCAGTCACCACACTGTGTGTGCGCCTACATACACTGTCCCACTTAACAACCCACAGCTGCCTTGCAAGGAGCTGATGGTGTGAATACCACTTTTGCAAATCTGACTGCCACCAGCTGCCCTGTCCCATCAGAACGGGGAGGATTTCTAGTTGCTTCTCAGTCCAACCATAATACTCACCAGCTGAGGGTACTGAGGCTTAGAGAATTAAAGCAAAATTAGGTTTTAGAATTTAGAAGGAAAGCTATTTAGAAGAAAGGTTAGAATTAGAACTCAGGTCTAAATTTTCTGGATTGGCCCAATTTAGCAATAAGAAACTCCATATAGCTCTTGGCATATGGGGAGAGTCAGAGCATTTCACGCCCTCAGGTATCTGTGCACTACTCTGACTGGCAGTGCAGTTTTTAAATCTAGCATGAGATGAGCACTGAAAAGCTCAGCCACTCACAGCCCACAGGGCTCTCTGCACAGACAGAACCAAAGATCTCTTGTGCAATGTTTACTTCCTGTGCCAAGAAGCTTTGAAAGCCAGAGCACCACCGGTGATACAGTATAAGCACTGGAATAAGGAGTAAACGGGAAAAAAACATGGCGCCAGAACCCAGCCCTGCTGGCCACTTGTGCCTTTTGCTTGGCACTCTTGCCTGTTCATCCTGATTATGTGTGCTTGGGTTGGAGGGAGAATGGGATGTGCAAAGGCCGGATTTTCTCCATGATCTAATGTGCCCTGCTCCCCTGTGGGATAGCATGAGCTCGCTTAGGAGAGAGCTTTTCATTGTGGCTGTTCAGGCCCAAGCGTGCCAGATCAAAGGAGTCTTACTTCTGAACTGATATTTTATTGGGCTAATAGTATCCCTTAGTTATTGCAGGCTGATCCAGTCTGCAATCCCCAAATGAGTGTACAGAGAAGGAAAAAGTTTAATATAGGACACAATTTATAGGATTATCTTATAATATTCACCCAAAATGTCACGTGCAGAAGAGCACAGGAGATCTGCCCATGTACTAGAGACACAAATAATCCAGCTGAGGGCCTGGATCCCCACGGATCCCAAAATCTAGAGCCTATCACAATGCCCCCATGAGTTTGTCTGGAGCCCATGGCAATGTCTCATGCAAGTCTGTATCAAGAATCTGCACTAGGAAGGCCCAAAGGTCAGTGGTGGAAGCTAGAAAGTCTGTGCTAGTGGACTAAGGGCTCTGCACTGAAGCGATGCTCAAGGTAAGGCCCAGAGCTCCCTCACAGAGAACCATTGCCATCCTCAGTGATAGTAAGGACCCAAGCTCCTTCAACAATGAGAACAGCTGAGTTCATATCAGCAAAACTGGCAAGACAAACTTCTCCAGGAGAATCAACTGCATACCATCTTCCCGTCCACACCCAGCACCATGATGATTTGGTTCAGCTGGGCATCACAAGTTGCTCCTTAGTTAATCCGCCACAGTATCGTTCATCTTCAATAGCAAAAGCTCCATATTAGTGATATTAATATTAATTTTAGCAGAAATACAAGGGACTAGGTATGCAAATAAACCTCTCATCTAGTTACTAATTCTAGTGGGAAAGGGAGGCAATTATTGATGGAGACCACTATGAAGCAGTCCTGAGCAGGATTTAAATTAACCAACTTACTTGTGAATCTTTCCAAGGCCCATCAGAGGCACCATGTGTATCAGAAGATATTTTCTCTCAAGTTCAGAGGCTAACTCAGAGTTGTTCCCTCACCCTCTTGTATCTCTTTCTTAGTTCCTGTCCTCATTTTGTTGGAGCATATTGTCTCCTTGCTATCAATATTTCTGTTTCTATTTTTATTAAAAACTGTAGTACATAATTTTCAATGTGTAATGATTACACTCATTGTGGGGAGTTGGCACATATAAAATATCTCAATTCTTTTTTTCCCCTGTCCATCCACCCCCTCTAAAAAAATTTTACCAGTCTCACATTCATTTATTGTTTTATAAATCCTTATTAAGTTGATTATCATCAATACAGATTAACAGGGAGAACAAAAGGCCTAAAACATAAAACACATTGTATCGTTCCGCTTTAGATGTGTTACTTTTAAACAGACTACGGTTGAGTTTATTACTTTGGGTGTTATTTTTGTTGTCTTATTTTTTTATCCAGATGGGCAATTTTAGTCTTTTAAATAGAGGAATTAGTCCATTTGCACATTTACCATAGTTACTGGACGTTTGTGTTTAAATCTACTATGTCAGCTGTGCTTTCCAGCATGCCAGTTGTTCTTTCCTTCTCTCCTTTCTTTTTAATGTATTGCTTTTATTAGGTTAAACTTCTCTCTCTACCAGCTTGGACATTTCTTTCTCTTCTCTTGGTCATTATGCTAGAAATTACAATATATAATGCCTCTTGGACTTATTAAATGTTAATATTTTTACCCTCCTCCTAGACAGTAGAAATACTTTAATTATGATTATACTTTTCCCAAATTTCATGCTGTTGTTACTGTTTATCTAAATTCTCTCTGTATATTTAAGATACCATAAAATATAATAATTATCTAGTCAGTATTATTACATTTATTTACATCATTACCATTTTTTGCTCTCTTTCCCCTTGAACTTTACTTTCTACTTGTGATCATTTCCCTTGTGTCCAACAGATTTCCTCTGTTATGCACCTGTGCTTGAGTCCTGGCTCTAAATACATAGAAGGTGCCCTAAGAGAGTATCTTTCAGTGAAGATCTGTGAAAGGCAAACTCCTGGATTTTTATTTAACTCTTGGGCTATTTACTTTTACTTTTAAAATAAAAGTCTTTTGGTTACCTTCACTTTTGCTGACTATAGAACTCTAGCTAGGCAGTTATTTTAGAATATGAGAGATACTCCTGTGTTATTAGGACTGCTTTTTGTGTGTTGTATTTGCTTTTTTAGAAGCCGGTTGCTACTCTATCATGCCTTTGAAAGTAATCTTTTCCTATAGCTTAAGACTATTCCTTCTTTTTGCTTTTCTTCTAATCCAAAACGTGGATTTCTTTATATTTATCCTATTAGGGATTGATAGACTCCTGGGTGTGTAAATTGCTAAAATCTTTAAAATCTAGAAAATGTTAGCAATTTCTCTTAAATTATTTTCTATACTACATTCCTCTCTACTTCCCTCTTTAATATAATTGGAAACATTTGTCTTTAGAATATAACATTATTCTAAATGTTGACAAACTGACTTGTGGGTCAGCTCCTTTTTTGAAAGTGAAATTTTGAATATAGTTACAGTTATTTAGAACTAAACTTCTTCCCCCCACTTTCTTTCTAAACTGCAGTGATAGATTTCAGTAACTTCAACAGAGACAATGTGGGCTTCATGATCTAAAACACTGACTTTTTGAACTTTCAACCAAAAGTTACCAATCTGTACTCTGTTTTTACCCTTTTATCTGTTCTCCTCTTCATCCTTTAATCTTTCCTGATACTTCTAATTTATATTGCAGTTTCCTAGTCTATTTTTATCTATATCTGAACTAAGTTAAACTTATACATTAAGTTCTTAATTATAGTTGCTATATATTTTCATTTTAGAATTTCCTCTCAGGATTTTGTTTTCTAAATCCCAGTCACTTACTTCCCAGCTGAAATAAATGTTCAAGCTTTTCATTTTATCTTTAAAGACAGGAAACAGGATTTTGGAGTCTGTGTCCATTACTTTCACTATCTGAAATTTTTGTGGATTTGTTTGTGGTCTTTGTTTTTGAAACCTGGTTTTCATTCATAGAAACTTCAACTTACTCAGTTGATTTTATTTGTAGAAATAATTTAAACCTAGATTGAAAACACTTGCCTTCAGCAAGAATTTTAATTTGCTCTGACATTCTGGGACGGCCTTAGTTGAAGTTCTGGGTTTGAGATTTGAAATCTCTCCAGTGCTCTAACATGTAGAAAACTTCATGAAGTGGTGCTCCCAGAACCAAGCCCTGAGGGCCCTCAGCTTACTGTACGGGTGCCCATCAGACTGCACTTTGTGGTCCCTTTTTGCTGTTCGGCCCAGTGGGCTTGCCAAATACCACAGCTCCACATGACAACTGCTTTTCTTGATCACTGCAAAAGCATTCTTTGGGTACTTGCTTCTGAGTCTTCCAAGTTTTTGACATGGAAATCTTTCACTAAGTTATGAACTTTTTAATGTTTTCAAGAAAAATTATATGTAGGTATATTCAACCTCTATGTTATTTGTATTTCATACAGCCGTGTCAGTTGACCCCAATAAGAGGGGTGATACAATCTGCTATTGAAGGAATTCAGTCTCCCAGTTGCTTTTTAAATAGGAATAAGGGAGTTTTAGAGTTCTTAGATTTCTGAGAATCTTTATTTACTCTCTGGAATCATAACTTGGTTAGGATTTTAAATCTAAGTTGAAATTCAGTTTTTCTTTGAATACTTGAAGGCACTACCTTGATCCATTTTAACATTATTATAGCTGTTGGTTAATCCTATTTTTTCTTCATGCTATTTTCCCGCTCCTGTCTGAAACCACAGGATTTTCTCTTCCCTTGGGATGCTGACATCTCACAATTTTGTATCTTGGTATGGGGTAGGTCTTATTTCATTCCTGTTTCCAGGCATAAAAAGGGACATATTTGACCTGAAATTTTTTATTTTTGCTCCTGGGAAATGTTATTGTCATTTAAGTTTCAGATTCCCCTTCTTCATATCTCTCTTTTTTTAAAGAGTAGTTCTGCTTGGGCTTTGGCCTTCCTAGATCCATTCTATGCACTGCTCCTCGTCCCTGCCTTAGTGCAGTTTCTTTCCGCACTAGCTTGTGGAAGATTTCTTCAATTTTATTCTTCAATTTGCCTCAATTCTTATTTCCAAAAGAAAAAATAATTGTTCTTTGACTTACCCTTTGCACAACCTCTATTCTAGGTATAGAATACACAGCTTTGCTTATTTTCCTGAGGATTTTAGATTTTAAAATCTTATGTCCTTTTATGTCATTTGTTTTCTCCAGATGTTTTGTTTTTGTTTCTTTTCTCTAGGATTGATTTTCCTCTTTCTGCTAGAAGTTTTTCTCAGTAATCTGGGGAAACTTGGCATTTTATTAATAACTAACAGTGAATCTTTAAAAGATTTGTTTGGAAGGCTTGAGTGTATGTGCAGAACTTAGTGACCTGTGACCTCTTTTTAGGGGGCAATTGAACTGCAGTTCATAAATGCAAACAAATAAACAAAACTGGTCTGTCCTTTAGAATCCTTTAATTTGCTAAAAACTTATCTTCTGATACCCTTTGTATAGCTGTCAGCACGCAGAGGACAGGTTTGGGAAGGGGGCTGTGTAGCCCATCTGTTTCTTTCACACGTTATTGTGCCTCCTTTAGGCTGCCTGCGTCTGCCAAACACTTAGTCTAAACCTTTCTCATTCCAATTATTCAGAAAACTACTCTTTAATCACCAGTCTAGGAAGCAAAGAGCCTGACTGCCTGAAGTGACAGGAGGATACAGCTGCTCCATAAGACACTTTCAGCACCTACTGCTAGCTCCTCCTCAACTCGGTCTTTCTTCATATTTGCTGTCTCTGAAGCTTGAGCATCTCGGGCTTTCCAGTGCGGTCCTTTAGCTGATTTATTCGTTGTACCCCTCACTCTAGGTGACTCAAATCAGTGCTTGTTTTTCTCTGCCAAGGCACTCGCTTCCCCTTTCTCTGGTCCTTTCTTGTGAACTGTCTTAATTTTCTTGTCTCCTTATCTTCTGCATCATTCTCTCCCCCCTTTTATAGATTTCTTCCTTCTTTTTCTTGTAGTCCCTTTACCTTTACCTTTACATTTGAATTAATGGCACCTCAAGCAAGAGAGAAGATTGGGAAAAAAAAACCCTGTAACTTAAAAATATACCCCCATTAACATTAGGTGGTTTGTCTGTTAAAGACAATTCTCAAAAACATGAAAGAGCAAATAAAATCTGAAAGATACAATAGATATTGTGAAAGGGAAAGAAACTGCTCAAAAGGAAAAAACAACTGGGATGAGGGAAAGGAGAAAAAGATAGATATATATATATATATATACATATATATATATATATACACACACACACATACACACACACACAGCTAAGATAATTGTATTGCTGGATTCTATCAGTTTATTAAAAGGATCAGTTAATGCTGCTTAAATTTTTTGACAGATGTTCAATTTTTTGACAGTTGTTCAGATTACCAGATATAAGCATGCAAATGTAAAGTTTTGCAAGCTTATATCTGGTAATCTGAACAACTAATTTGAAGGCAACAACATGCAATATAACAACCACTATTGAATTCATATCATCTTGTTTTGTGAAATTCTGTATGGTTTCTAATGTTTTTCTTATCATTTTATTCTCTTTGAAGTAAAAAAAAATTAAAAAGACAGTTTTCTTGGTGTTTTGTTAGGCTTGCTTTGGATTTCTAGCCTAACCTAAGTGGATTCCTATCTGAAGAACAAGGTAAACCTTTCCATTTGTTTTGATCACTGTGACCTGCAATGCTACACAGTTGTCTTCATCTCAGACTTACTACTACAAATATTCCTCTGAGGAAGAACATGAGACACAATTGCAAAGCAAGTTTATGAGCTTGAAGAATTATCTGATGAATTGACCTGGAATACAGTGCAAAAGGACAGAGGAGAAAGTATGATAGAGAACTAAGAGACCCTGAAAATAGATCTAGAGGTTCCAGTAGCAACAAGAATTTCAGGAGAACAGAAAGAAAGGAGGGAAGAATCCATTAGTTATTTTTTGAAATTTCCTAAAACGTTACAGAATAAGGAAAATATGCACCCTATCACACATACCTTAATCCACATTGTGCCAAAATTTCAGAAAGCTATAAATAAAATTCTAAAGGATTCAAAATAGAAAAGCACATTAATAGTTTAATGTGAGGACTATCTCTATCATCACTTTAGACATATACAAATTCCCAGCTGTAGAACCAATAAATAAAACTGCAAATACTTGTAAGCAAGTACAAGTACTGCAAATACCTGGAGCAAGCCTTACCTGTCATTCACATCAGAAGGTCCTCGGCATGCCACGTGTCAGCATCGATTCCTCAGTGTCGTCACCACCCACCACTGAGGGACCGCTGAATCGCAGCAGGTAGCACAGGACTCGCTGTCCTCCCAGCGACTGTAACACTTGTAGACTTTTCAGGCCTTTGCCCAACCCACCCACTTGCAGAACCCCCCTCACATCTCACTCTTCCAAAATCCATTTGGAACAAAAGTTGAAGCTTGGATACTTTTGAATTCAAAATCTTCATTCCATTAGAATGAATGAGGAACATTTTTTACAGGAAGGAAAAAACCTCGAGCAAGGGATGAGGTTGTTCAATCCTCACATACTTGATCCCCAATCCCTTATTTCCTTACCTTTATTTAAAGGTCCAAAAAGAAATAAATATGTTCATTTCAAGGACACCTTGAGATTTCTCCAGAACACTACTGGAGTGTGAGACAAGTCGGACTGAGTACTCGCGCACGTGTATGCCTACGCTGGCAGAAGTACATTCATTTGCTTATGAGACACACAACCAAACCACCTAAGGAGGCTGGCTTTATCCTTCCTTTACAGATGAAAAAATCATTGTAAATGGCAACCTGAAATAGTGTAAAGCATAATGGGTAGTGCTTTTAAAGTCAGGTGATAAGATTTTTCAACTTCCACTTTGAACTATTTTAGATATGTGGGTGAAATGTATTTCTAACCACCTTTAGTAAACATGAGTTGGAGCCCTTTTCTGTACTGTTCCTGGTACTGGAAAAAGAAAGATGAACATAGGTTCCTGTCAGTGGGTAAAGATTCTGGCTCCATCCCATCAGTGCCTGGCCAGGCAGACTCTAGGAAGCCATGAAAACTCCCTCTTCTTCAGTTCCTTGTCTTCGCATAGAAATACGGCTGGCTTTACCTGACTAACAGGCTCTCTGTGATGTAGTCTGATAATTTACATGAGCAAGTTACAGGAAAATCTAGGCGGCATTATTATTTTCTTTTGATGTCTTTGTCTTCACTAATGTGAGTTCCTAAAGTAAAGCTGAGTTCAAGCTATGCTTTCATTTCACACAAGAATGGGCAGCGTCTCCTCCTTGGTGAATAGTGGTTGAATCTCCTTCTGTCTTACCTCCTACTCTCTCCTTTCCACTGAGGGTTTGGAGGGTGTGTGTGAGTCACCTATGTTCTGGATCATTGTCCAACATTCTCAGCTCTTCCCTTGAAGCGTGAAGAAGGAAGATACAGTGCTATCGGCCAGCCAGATCCTTGCTGAACTCTACCATCCAGTGATGTCCATAATCTCTGAGCTTTTCAAGGGATGTCCCAGTTGGTAAACGGACTTCTTAACCAGGGAAAGCTGACTTTCCATTACTGAAGTTGTGATTCTACCCAGTGGGGCTACCTTGTAAAGGAGCTCTCACTAACTCCTCAGGCCAAAATTTAACACTTCTGTGTTTGCAGAACTTTACACCTATTAGTTTATTTACTCGAGATGACAATCTTTTATTATCCCATGCTGTGGGAAAGAAAACTGAGACTGAGATGGGTCAACACACGTGCTCCAATTGACAGCACTGAGGAGTAGAACTGGCGTTTGACCCCAGGCAATCTCTCTCCCAGGCTTTTAACCAAAACACTCTTAAATCAGCTTTGCCCAACTAGCTAAGAATCAAGAAAATTTCCTAGCATTTAAAGTGTCTAAGAAGGTGCTTGCATGCTTTGACTGATGATATAAATAAATCTCAACTCCTGTGTTTCTCACTTTAATAGTCTACATTCTCCTTGCTCAATATCCCAGTCAAATGAATACCAATCTCCTTGGTGCTTGAGTAGTAGTCTAATGGCAGGTAGAACCCCATGAAGTTGTTAGCATTTGGCCATTTCATCTGGTTCAATCTAATATTTGCTGAGCCCCTGCTTACTTAGGTACAAAATTGATCTTGGCGTTGTCCTTATCTTAATTTCATTTAATTTTCACACCAATACTTCAAAGTATTTTCACTTCCATTTTCTCATAAGGAACCAAGTTCACACTACCTGGAGATCAGCTAGCAGTTGTAGTGGTACAGACAGGGCTCTTCTGACAGGAGGGCACCTTCTCACTGCCCAGCGCTGGCTGCTGAGTCCAGGAACAGAGCAGAGCTGGAGGCCCAGGAGGCGAGAAGGCAGGGTCACATTCAAGCAGCAGACTCACGAGTTTTGAAGGGAAATATGAGTCGAAAGGGGAAATAATACGACCTCTGGGACACATTCAAGTGTGACTCAGTGAGCAGCAATAGTCAGCTTTGGAAAACTGAATCAGATCTTTTTAATTTCATTCAATCTTGTCACAACCATCAGGTTCTGCAAGCTTATGAGCGTGCTTGCTGCAGCTTTAAAGAGAGTTAAAGAGCGATGTGCCCCGTTAGAAGATGCTGTTGTGCGATGCACAGCCAGTGGAGCTCAGGCGGAGGATATCTGGAAAAGTGACAGCTGAGACGAACAACTGGACGGCCTGGAGGTAGTTCAGCATAGAGACAGAATGCAAAAGTCTTTGGTGTTAGAAGCAGAAAAGTGTGACAATCTGGAGCTCTCCAGAATCTCTCATGTTCACTGAGGTGGTTAGGGCTTCAGAACACAGCTGAGCCACCGGGAACCCGAGGGAGGAGGGAGTGTTACATGGGCATGAACACACTGAACAATGTTCCAGTGAAGTGGGATATTATTCAGAGATAGATGGAGAAATAGTGAAGTGGTTCATAGGCATTCGTTTTAATTGTATGGTTTTTCTCTGTGGGAAACTACTTTCAACTTGTTCTTTTCAATAAAGATTGAATCATATTCTTTTCATTTGCTGCAGGCTTTATTTGCCGTGAGTATTTTAAAGTACCAGACAATTGTCGCCTCATTTTCAGGGGACTGGTTGCTAGACCCTTGCTGAGCTGCTGCCTCTCCAAGCCTAAGACTTTGAGGTTACTTTTCACCCGCTGGCATAAAACTATCAAAAGAAGAGCAGGATGAATGTTGGCATTGGTTTACAGATTTTTGTCTTAACTCTTTCCTGGGCAGTGTGCTAGGTACTGGGGAGTACAAATACTGTCTTCTGCAAGCTTATAATCTAGTTGAGAGAAAACTGACATATATACAATGCAAGATTATTTACAAACACAAAACATAGTGCATAGGTGAAGTTATAGGAAGCAATAAGGCTGGTGTTGGAAATGAGGCCCTGGACAGGGCAGATGTGAACTGATCACTGAGGACTTAGTATTCAGAAAGTGCTGTGGAGAGGAATGCATTTGAGACAGAAGGACACAGGAAAGGATTGTTGGGCATGAGAGAGCCCACATTTGCTTAGAGTTTGCATTAGTCCAGCTTGGGCAAGAGTGGAAAAATTGTTGAATAAGTTCTATGAATGGCCTTCTTTTCTCTATCCACCTGATCCCTGGGAGTCTTGTTCAGTCTTTTAAATTACTTATAAATTTAGATTATTCTTCACATTGCTGATCCCTGCATTTGTAGCCGTAACGTGGACCTTTCTTTTATATTCATGATGAAACTCTTGGTTTTTCACCCCCCTGACTTGTTCTTGTCCTCTCACCTCCCATCTTTCCCTTTTGGTGAATGGCATCAGGCTTCACTCACGAGACTGAGTCGAAGCCGCAGGAATCACGCATGCTTGGTTTCCTTTTTCTTACTCATTCACGTCACACCCACCTATGAGTGATTTTCATTCTTCCCAAGTATGCCCCAAGCCAGTCCATGTTTCTCTGCCTCTGATGCTACCCCCATGGCACTGGCCTCTCCTGCCTGTCATTCTGTTAATAAGCCCTGAGTTCAATCTCTTGAAGTTGGGCTCCCTGCAATCCTTTCTCTAACCTGCAGTCTTAAATATTCTTTTTGAAATGTTATCAGATCAATTGTCAGGACATCATTTTCCTGCTTAGAACCCTTTGATAGCTTCCGGGTGCTGTTGGCATAAAATCTCAATTCATTCCTATGGCCTACATTTTCCTACTCCGTGGGCTCTTCTCACACCGGCCCAGTATCCATGTGCTTTCTTCCGATAGCTGCTTCTCCGTTTTTCTTCCCTTTACCCTGATTCTTGATGCAAGTGGTTCTGGTGATCTCATTCCACTCCCATTCAAGTTCCTGGGATTGTCAAATAACTCTGGCACAAACAAACAATATATTCTTTCTCTGGGTCACAGTGACTGGCTCAGAAATGGACACATCTTGGGAGTAAAACCATAAAGCTCAAGCCTAAATCTTGCTATAATACAGGGAATGGCTGGCTTTGAAATGATGTGCTTGGATGTTGCTATGGGCAAGGCTTCCTGAACCTGCAGTCAACTCTGAACAAGACAGAGACAAAGACCAAGTTCTGTTGACTGAGCCCTGTACAATCCCCCTCTCATGGAATGTTTCTGCCTTTTAGTTATATTAACCAGAACTCTTTAGTTCTTGTGTGTACCTATACCTACCTATATCTGTGTTTTTAAGATCTGAACAAAACGTTCCCAGCAGCCTCCCTGACAGGTTTCCTGTTTCACTGAGCAGCATTTGTTTACAGGCCCAATCTAAATCAATTCCCAGAGGATTACATCAACCCCAGCAGGCTAAGAACCCTTGGACGACAGTGAACAAAATGAGTTCTCTTAGAAAGTAGCTTCCAGGTGACTGATTGCTCATTTTTTTTTTTTATTTTAGAAACATAAAAGTACAAAAACATATTGACAAACAGACACCCATTATCATAGAAAATAGTACAATCACAACTAATCTATAGACAAGGTGATATGGTCTCAACAGTAGTTGTTGCTTTATCCATTGATATCTTCGAATTGTAGATGTATGGACCCATATACAGACATGCAAATTTAGTCA